>CM076246.1:19904584-20032084 GCA_038380765.1 Odontothrips loti | reverse complement strand
CTTTAGACGCAACCGTACGTTAAAGGTCATCTCAATGGTCGATGGATGCGGCGGCCGTGGCGGCGACTATGCGAACTTGACACACACGGTGAGGCAATCACGCCACGCCGGCCGGCGTACGGGCCGAGCGGTGCGGGGGGGGGGGGGGGGCGGAGGCGGCGGGGGGCGGGCCGGGGGCGGGCCGGGGGCGGGCCGGGGGGCGGCAGTGCCCGCCTCCGGCCGCACTTCGGCACCACAAGCCTGACTGGCTTGTCAATGCAATCACCGGCGCCTGTGATGCAGTAATGCGCCGCGCGGGGACCGGTTGTCTGTCTCTGTCTCTCTCTCTGTCGGTCTCTCTCTCTCCCTCGTTGCAGCTTGCAGTGGCCGCGCACTACTCCGTGACGCAATGCACCCGGCCAGCGCCACCGTGTTTTGCCGCTCGTTTTCCAATAAACTCGGCGCAGCGCAGCGCAGGTCTCGTTAGTGCCGCACCCCGGCTGTGCTGCGGAGAGCGCCTGTGTGACGCAGGGTAGGCCGCCCCGTTACGCACACGCGTGTGCCGGGCCTGCCTACCCTCCGGGCGCTCGCCCGGCCCGGCCCGTGGCAGCCGGCCCGGCGGCACGCCAACAGAACGACGTGTCAAAGAAAGGAAACGCTATCTCACGCGTGACTTCCAGCGAGCTCTAACTCGCGCGTACCTTCTGGCGAGCTCTATCTCGTGCGTCCGTTTTAGCCGGCTCTAACTCCTATGCCTATAACCAGGAGTTAGCGCCGACTAAAACGGAAGCGCGAGATAGAGTTCGCTAGAAGGTTCGGGCGAGCTAGAGCTCGCTTAAAGTCACGCGCGAGATAGCGTTTCTTTTCTAAGCTCACGCCTGCGCTCCTGTTCTCCGACATGCGGCACGCGGCACGCAGCACGCGGCACGCCACGATAACGTCACGGTTCGTCGCACGTGCATGCGAACGGCAGAACTGCCGCCCGCCGTTGGCTGCCTTCGCACCCTGGCAGCCTTGGCCTGCCTACGCCTGTACAGGGAGTGGGGTGGGATGGGATGGGAGTGCACTGCGGGTGCACGTCCCCGTCCGCCTCCCGCCGGCTGGGTCCGGGCTCCCCTCCGGGCTCCCCCATCCCCAGCCTCACCTTGACCGGGATCTGCCAGCTCCCCCGCTGCCGGGTGCCACGGCCAGTCTTACATGAGTGCGCATAATCCAGGCAAGTGGGAGAAAAAGGGAAAAGGGCGCCCGCGCAACGTCCGTGAGTCTATGATTCTCCCGCGGAGGTGAGGCGCGGCCGGCCGCTGTCGGCACACTTCGCCAAGAAGGCGGAAAACTAATGAGCAAAAAAGATGCTCCCGCCGCCGGTCCGCGCGCGCTGGCCAATCAGAACGTCCGAATTAAAAAAAACAAGGCCCGAAGTGACATGAAAGCAGATGATACGTTATTTCTACTGCATGTATCTGCATATTATTTTTTTAAATGTATCATCTGCTATACCGCCCACTGGCGGGCAGACCCACGCCGCGCTATCCATCATCGTAACGACGTCGGAGCGGCGATATCAAATCACTCTCCGGCAGCCGTTGGGGCCGAGATTATGGGCATCGAAGATGCCGGCCCAGCGGCGCCTGTCCGGGCAGGGCCGGGCAGGTGCGGTGGTATCACCACTAGCTTTGGCAACAACTCCGCCATGCGTTCGGACTGGTCGGGTCAGAGCTTTTGATCACGCTGGCACCTGGCCCCACGATGCAGCCCCCCCCCCCCTTTCCTCTTCCTCCTTCGCGGTCGCTGTATTATGTCGCCCAAATGAGGCAACACGGCTCTCTCTCTCTCTCTCTCTCTCTCTCTCTCTCTCTCTCTCTCTCTCTCTCTCTCTCTCTCTCTCTCTCTCTCTCTTCTTTTTTTGAGCCCGAGCGGAGCGAGGAGCTCTCTGCATCGACTTTTCTACTTTTTTTATTTTTCTCCCCTCAGCAAGTGTCGTTGTTGCCACATTCTGCGTTCAGTTTCACTCCACTACCGCTAGATGGGGCCACAGAAATGGGCGGAGCTATGCTGCGGTTCTACCAACTTTCAAAATTTATAGTTATTTTTAAAATACTAATTACCGTTCTTTCTCCATTATATTTAACATCTTTTTTTATCATACGATGTAATTGAACCCTTGGTAACTAACTGCAAATTAACAGAATGTAAATCATCTCAGCATGGATGCTTAGTGTTTCAAAATGACATATTGGCATCGCACGGAGCGGGACGGAGTGGGCGGAGAATCTAAAACAATTGTACCAATATACTTTAAAAAAGAATTCCAGTTCATTTAAGAAAAGCAGACGTAACCAATCTGCTAGAGTGCACCATTGGGCATGTGATCACATCAAATCCGATTTATTTTAGAGTCGTCCCCTGTTCAATGAGGAGACCTATTGTCGCCAACTTGAATCCATATTCGCATTGGTCTGCGCTCTGGTTGGTGCCTCCCAACGCGACCGTGGCTTGTGATGGTCCGCCACGCAAACCCAAGTAACAATGTCGGTTTGGTCGCGTGGTCTAATGCAGCGGTTCACCGTGCGGCGGGTCGCCGGTTCGAATGTCAGAACTTTCCGTTTTTCCTTTTTAATTTTTTTCTAAACTTAAATTTCCAAATTGTGATCAACAAACTATTATCAACACTCATCGTTCAGTTCACGAGGGCGACTCAGTGCTGTAAGCACTGGAATTTTTCTCTCTCTCTCTCTCTCTCTCTCTCTCTCTCTCTCTCTCTCTCTCTCTCTCTCTCTCTCTCTCTCTCTCTCTCTCTCTCTCTCTCTCTCTCTCTCTCTCTCTCTCTCTCTCTCTCTCTCTCTCTCTCTCTCTCTCTCTCTCTCTCTCTCTCTCTGCACGGATCGTCCACGGGCATTAGGCACTAAAACCCTCTCCGGAGCGGGCTCACGCCAACGAGGACTCTTGAGAGCCCCGCCGCGCCCCGTATCGTATCGTACACGACCGCCCAGGCCGCAGGGCGTGGTGCCTCCTGCCTCCCGGTCCATCACCGCGATGCTATCAGCGCAGCAGAGGAGAGCGCACACAAAATTACAGCCCACGCACGGCCGGTCGCCGGTCCCGGTATTCGAACCCGAGCACGTAACTTGAAGCAGCCTTTTCCAATCGATACGGCTTGTGGTGCTCTGCGCCGCCTTACGACAAAAGAGCCCAGCGCGTTCCGTTCGTACCAAGGGCCTATTGCCGCTGCAGCTGCTGCAGCTACCGCCGCCGTACCCCTCCGACACCTCCGGGTCGCCGGGGTCCTGCATCCTTCCGCATGGAGTAGGGCCCGTTTAAGGTGGTCGTGTGCCTGCGCCGCTGTAACGCCCGTCAAGGCCGAGTCCAGCACACGTCGCGGTGCGGCACGGCACCAAGTTCAGTCTTAGAGTTTCGGGGTATTCCTAGCCGCATGGACCCGGGCAGCTCGGCTTCCGGCCCGGACGAATCTCTCCCCCGGCCAATGACGATGAGGATAGTAATGATAATGAAGCTAACCCTGTCCTGGGGACAGGTCAGGTGGGGGGAGTTGCACCACCACACACCGTGTTGTCATCCCGCCCGACTCGATCCGACCCGTCCGACCCGAACCCGAACCCGACCTCTCCGCTCTGCCGCCGCGCCACGCCTTTGCCAACTCGCTATTGCACGCGCTGCAGCCGCACCGCACCGGCCAGGACTCGGGACCGGACTCGGGGACTGCTTCCAAGTCCACGCGCGTCCATCTTTGGCCAGGCGCCGGCGGAGCCCACGGGAGACAACACCACGCCGATATCGTCACCCAAGGGACGGAACACGGGGAAAATGGGGAAACAAACGTGAACGTCGTCGTTTTTCGACATCGTTTTCAAGACAGGGCAAGTGGATGGGAAGGGAGGGGAGAGGGGGTGACGGGACCAGCAAGAGGAAGCAGTGACACAGTCGCCTCCTTTTTCCTTGAAGCATGACGAGGCGCCCCCGGCCCGGCCCTGCAGCGAAGTCTGTGGCGAAGCCGGCCGGCGGGTTTGACAGCTCCCCCCCCCCTCCTCCTCCTCTTTGCCATTCACTGCACACCCGACATACAAAGGCAGCATCGCCATCGCCTTGCATCACACGGCCCTAATCAGTGACACTAGCGGCTCTCACGCCCGATAACAGTCAACTGAAAATTTCGTTACTTTCAGCACGAGTCGATTCTCACTCTCTCTCTCTCTCTCTCTCTCTCTCTCTCTCTCTCTCTCTCTCTCTCTCTCTCTCTCTCTCTCTCTCTCTCTCTCTCTCTCTCTCTCAAGGCATCAATTTTCTTTCGTTGGCAGGTACTTGGCGTCCCTCGGCGTTCCCTATGGTCATGTTCGTGACGCTGCTCCTGCCCCTGCTGCTGCTGCTGGGGCCGTGGGGGCAGCGGGGGCCGTGGGGGCGGCGGGGGCCGCTGCTGGCGCTGGGGGCGGTCGTGCCGCCGTCGTGGGCGGACCCGCGCCACAACCCCTGCGCCGCCCAGCCCGGCGGCTGGCAGCTCATCCTGTGGCCTGGCGATGGCCGCTGCTACCGCATCTTCCGCCGCGGCCACCCGTGCCCCCCGAGCATGGAGCTCACCCCCGGGGTGGGGCCCGGGGGCGGCCCCGGCTGCAGGTGCCCCCCCGGCACGGCGCTGCTCGCGGCCCCCGCGGCCCCCGCGGCCCCCGGCGCGCAGACGTGCCACCCCCTGCTGGAGCAGGGCCCCTGTCCCCCGGGGCAGTACTTGGCACCGGTGGCCGCGCCGGCCGCCTCCGAGGACAGGTGAGTTGAACTGTCGATGTCGTCTGCCCGCAACTCGACAGGGGGGAAATATTTGAAAATTTTCGAGTAAATTTCAGTAAACGCGTATGAAATTGATTTTTCTGTGTGAACATCTTGCATTAGTTTGAGTAAGAATGTGGTGCCCTGCTCTGCCATTAGGGTGCCCCAGCTGCGGGCCGCATGCCGTCCTCCTGACTCCTGCCCGCCGGACCACGTCTTCTGGACCCGCGACGGCCGGTGCTACCCGCGGCTCACGCGAGGTCCGTGCTACCGCGGGGAGCTGCTCGTGGCCGCCCCCACCCCCACCCCCAGGACCTCGGCGTCCTCGGCGGCCCCGCTGGGAGCCTGCCGGTGCGAGCCGCGGGGCGAGCTGGCGCGCTTCTACTCGCCGCAGGCCAAGACGTGCCACGAGCACTACACGCCGGGGCCCTGCCAGGAGAAGGGGCTGCTCTTTCTGCCCGGGGGCCCCAACGGGGGTCAGTGTGGCTGCAGCACCGACCTGCCCCACTACCACCCGGCCACGGGCCGCTGCTACCAGATCGGTACGTACCAAATACCAATATAATTTTTTTTTTTTTTTAAATAGGAGATTAAAAACATAACTTTAGAGAAACACCGCCCTGCTTATTCCAGTAATGACACTAACTGATCCCGCTCGCAGATACCATCGGGCCGTGTCCGACGGGGCACCGCTTCACGGTGACGTCCCAGGGGCGCGCGCAGTGCCGCTGCAAGGGCGGCCATGTGCCGTGGGCCGGCGAGACCGGGCACCAGGCACAGCACCAGGCAGGGGAGGGCGAGCACGGCCTCCAAGCCCTCCCGTGCTACCGGCCGTGGACGCGTGGCCCCTGCCCCGCCGGCCAGCTCCTGGCCGACACGTCGCAGTGCGTGGCCGCGCCCTGCCGCCCGGGGCGCCTCTACTTCCCGTCGACCGAGTCCTGCTACAAGGTGGGGGTGCGCGGGCCCTGTCCCAAGGGCGAGGTCGTCCTGTTCGAGACAGCCGTGCGGCCCGCCCTCGAAGGCATCTCGTACCGCGGCGTCTGCGGCTGCACCGGCCCCGGCCACCGCCCCAGGTAGGCAGGGCACACCGCTACCGCAGCTACCGCAGCTACCGCAGCTACCGCTCCAGATACATGTTGTCACACCACCTTATTCTCGCACAGCTCCAACGACATCGCGGGCAAGGCCATCGAGGACAACCGGTGCAGCGTCCCGGACAAGGACGCGGCAGGGGTCAAGCGCTCCAGTAGCGCGCCGCCGACGGCCCCTGCCGCTGCCGCTGCCGCTGCGGCCGCCACCAGCAGCCGAGCAGTGACCAGGGCAGACTGCGAGTCCAAGGCGGGGGCCGTAGTGTTCAACGGGACCTGCCACATGCTGTACTCGCAGGGGCCGTGTCCGCTCGGCCAGTGGCTGGTGCCGCACCGGAGGAGCAGGGACCCCAGGACCACCAGGGACACCAGGGACACCATGCCGACGGACCATCATCTCGACCAGCCCGAGCCCAAGCTGTGGTCCGACCCCTCCCTCGGGACCACCGGGACCAGAGCCAGGGCGCGAGCGCGGTGCGACTGCCGCCCGGGACACAAGGCCGTCACGGTGGGCGCCGTGCTAGAGTGCCAGCCGCCGACGGTGGTGCTGGCCTCGTTCCTCAACGCCAGGGGGTCCCTGACATCAGCGTAGCCTCTGGCCTCGAACTGGACTGACTGGAGTACATAATATGCGTCTGCAGAAATTCTTCCAGTACCCTGGTACTTCTAACAGAGTGCGCCTGCACATTTGTCATCCCCTCTGAAAATTAATTGTCCGATTTCGGTAGGATGACTCATTTATAGATCACCCATGATATGATTGCCATTTTTCCATGAAAATATGGAATATTCTAGAGTTACCATTTACGGGTTACTCCATGAATATTGAACTAAATGTCTGTGTTCCCTGTACAATGGAAATTTCAGACTGTGTTGAATCCTAAGTGATCCTCACCTCAATGGAGGGGCAAAATGTTATGTACAATGTACAAACCCATACTAAATATGTGACTAAAGTGTTACTGTTTGCAGTGACGAAAGAGTATTACATATTGTAATAGGTTTATTTGTAGGATAGATGAGAGGGAAAGAAATGGGGAAAAAAATTGATTTACATTTCATATGTCAACTACATCGACTGCTGCTTGTGTTTTCAGCACAAAAAAGAATTTTTTGTACAAGTCTGGTTTTAGACTTCTTTCCCTCTCAGCCATGGGACTGCTTCAAGGAATTTATAATCTCAGCACAATTAAAAGTGTGTGGTTGGACTTCAGCTAAGTCATGAAACAATAAATTCCAGCTGAGGCAAAATCCCAAAGCAGTTACCACTTGTGATGTGCCAAAATGCAGAATGGGAGTTTTCAACTTTGAACTTTTAAGTGACGCCTAGTCAGCAAGTAATTCTTAGACAGCTCAGAACTTTGAGCTGTGAAAATCAAAATGTTCCCACAATCTTCAAGAAATTTTGTAAGGGAGAGATAGAAATAATGTATCTACTCACTCGGCAGCATAGTGTAGATCATTGACAGCCATTTCTAACTGCTTAATTCGACTATCTCTTTCTTGTATGTCTTGACTTAGCATCTGGACTTGTTCTGCTCTTTCATCTGCTGTTCGCTAAAAAAAAAATTTACAAAAGACAATAGTTTCTAATAATTTGTAAAGCCGAAATATAGTTTTTCAGTATTTCACACGATTGAGAATATACGTACAATCAGCTCATCCTTCTCATTTTCCAGTTCATTGATAGCACCGTGCAATCGCTGCACCTCAGCTCTCAAGCCATTCACTTCTTTCTCTAACGCAACACGGTCGTACTCCAGTTTTTGTATGCGTTCTTGCTGGTGGACAGTATCAGTCTGAAGCCTACTTAAATCATTCTGGGTTTGTTCCAAAGTTCTTTCAGTTTCCTCGAGCAGAACCCTGTACAAGAAAAGAAATTGTAATTCGGATTTGTGTCCAACATCAAATAAAGACGCAGGTTAGTAAGAGAAATAAACAAATAAAGTCATACTTCATTTTCATGTGATTAGCATTTGCCTGGCCAAGCGAATTTTGGAGCTCTGCCAGACGCGTTCGGGCCGCTTCTGACTGCAAGGTGGCTGCATCCAACTGCTTAGTGCGTGTGGCTAGCTGAGATCGCAACTCAAGAAGTTCCCTATCAAAGGTCCGGTTTGCATCCCTGCCATCAGCTTCAAGCTCCCAAACACGTTTCTGAGTTGAATGGAGGGCATCAACAACAGCCTACATCAAATGAAAAAAGGAGAAATCCATTAGAAATACAACTCAGACGCAAACAGGAAAAAGCTTAAATCAGGTGCAATAGGCATCTTCAGCAAAGGACAAGGGACAGGGCACCTTCAGGTGTTCTCGAGTGGCATTGCGCTCAGCAGTCATCCGCTCAACATCATCACGTGCAGCATATTCATCCTTCTTCAGGCGTCGTAACACCTCCTGAGAAACATGACGGGGAAAGAGGAGAAGATGCCACTGCCTCAGGGAATTGCGCAATTTTCACTTACCATCACAGACTGAGGGGGCTTGTCATAGCACAATTTCTCTGAAGAGCTGAACATGGTGTCCGTTTTCAAAGTTTCAATAGTTTCACGGAGCCTTTTGTTGTCTTCTATTAATCGCTCTCGTTCTCGGTCCCTCTCTCTTTCCAAAGTTTTCTCTGCACCCTTCTGTCCACGTAGAACTTCGAGTTCAACTCTGAGGGAACGGTTTTCTTCCAGCAGTCTATCCTTTTCTACATCAGCAGACTTCTTAGCCCGCAATATATCTAATTCAACTTGCAGTGAGTATAACTCATTGCTCAGGCGCTCACGATCTTGACCCTCTCTTTGGGCAAGAAGACGTAAGGTATCCCTTTCAGTGAGCAATGTATGGTTTTCTTCACAAACTGTAAGAAGTTCTCGCTCCTTCTCTATCAACTTCTGTTGAACTTCCGTGTACTGTACAGAACAAACACGACACCAATCAGAAACAGTGCACTCTCCTCTTAAAGAAAAATATAATCCAAGTATTTCAGTGACTTAATTTTTGATGTTGTATTTAAATTAGTCACTTACAGCAGAAATATCTAAATTCTCTGCTGTTCAATGCTCTAATGCTCATGTAAATTAAAAAATAAAATATAAAAATACTGAGACAAAAACAAAAGATCCAACTATGTATCTATGGCAACACCCTGACAATCACACCTTCTTTCTCAATTCTCCCAGATGTGAGGACTACGCTTGAATTGAACTGCACATTGGGCTTAAATTAATGTTCTTACCTTTTCAGCAAGAGCACGGTTTGCATCAGAATGTGAGCGACTATCTGCAGCTTCACACCTATATATTGCAGACAGTTCTGCAACTTCCTGGGATAACCGATGATTCTCTGCTCTCACTGCATCAAGCTCAGCATGTGCATCACGCAATTTCCAAAGCAAATCTGAGCTCTGGAGAAAAAAGTTATTTCAGCTTTCGTCTTTAAAAAAGTAGCTTTCATAAATTAAAGTTAGTCTTACCCCAGGCTTTTCTGGCAAATTATCAAGATACTCCCGAACTCTGTGATATTCCTTTTCAAAAAAGTTGCGCTCAGCCTCAAGAGTTTTAATAATGGGACATAAATCTGGAGGTGACTAAGCAAGTCCACCAAAAAAGAAACACAAATATAAATATTCAGAAGCACAAATTTTAATAAAAATTTACTCCACAAACTTTATGCTAGCTCATTATTAATCCAAATTTCAGTACAATAGTATCAGGCAAACTGCATATCTTTTTAGTTTATCAGGTTGATCAAGGAAGAAAACCAAATACCAACAGGAAAGGAATAAAATACTTATTCATAACTACAAAAATGGAACTGACTAGTATAAGATTACAAAACAATCACTTTCTGATAGGGTTACATTTTCTGGATTTCTGCTTCTTGTACAAATGAAGATACGGGAGATAGTCATTTGAAACATTGCTGCCATGGCTGTTGCTGCTACCAGCACTGCTGCAACCGCTGTCTTGGCTGTCAGCTGACCACTGCACCTTCTTTGCAGCTGATCTCCCCTACAGTGCAGACATTTTAAAAGATGTGATGTGGGGAAGCAACTAATGGCTATGCTCTTATTTTAACTCACCTGGACATTCCATGGGCCATCACCTGCTCCACCATCCATACATGGATGATGCTGATGGTTGTAGGTATGACTAGAATTACCATTTCCTTTCCCAGACACTTCACTTTGGACACCTCGGTCAACCTAATGAGAAGAATTGAGAAAAAGTATGAGAGGGCTAAGACATGTCAAACTGTTTTGATCAACTGATGCAGGATCTAGAACTCTTGCCAATGTGTTAAACTGAGTAGTCTCCTTCGGAATCACTGCAGTTCTGAGAATGAGAAGGAGGGAGGGGTCTGGGGAAGGAACTGGAGTGATGTGATTTGGATCTCTCAGGGAAGGAACTGGAGTGATGTGATTTGGATTTCTCAGGTTTCTGTGAGGTTACCCACAATTATAAAGTTCACCACTCTATGAAACTGAGGCACAGTAAATAAGCATGTTCATACTGTGACAACATACCCTCTGGCCTGGCTGCGGTCTGTCCTGCACAGGATCGTCATGTTTTCTGGTTTTGTCACTATTCCTCGGTCTCCTTTCCTGATCTCTTCTTGATTCCTGACTCCATCTCTCCGGTTCCTCTTCAGTGAATCTAGGATTACAAATTAATGGGATTAATGTCATTTCAATTTACTATTAGTCAATGGACTTTTTCCCACAAAATAATTTTTTTTTTACCTATCACACACATATTCTTCTACCTCCTCTGCTCGTTTTGACTTTATATGATCTCTTCTCCTTTCTTTCTTATAGTCTACTTCCTTGTACTTATCTCCTCCCTCACTACTTTGAGCTTGTCTTCTACCATCATGATCAGCTGGATCACTGCTTCCACCGAAAGGTTGGTCTGCTTGTCTAGAGCCCCTCCGCTCACGGTCTGGTTTACTGGCATTTTCTCTCTCTGGAGGCTCATTGTAGCTTTCTCTAAGAAGATTGACCTGAAGAGAGAGAGAGCAAAATTTGTTTTCATATCTGGTACATTTTCTACATAGCCTGTAAGGACATTTCTGGTCTCCAAACCTGTGTTTCCTTAGAGTCTATCCTTTTCATATCCGTCTGAATTGCTGCGCTACGATTTGACGAACGTACCTACGACAGTAAGGCAGATTCCAAGTGACAACTTTAAAACTGCAAGACATTAGAAAATAGGGGAATAAATAAGAGATTATAAACAATACCTTGCTGCTGCCTCGTCCCACTGGTTTATTTGGTAAAGCCTGGGTCCCATTCTTTTTCACGGCCGCCTTCTGATTCTGAAACAGACAGAGCCAAATGTGGCGGTTATCATGCACGAAATCATACTTGTGCACTTGAGACAGAATGGGTGAGCATTCCACATGACGAACCGGTGAGGGGGCGGGGGGCGGGTGGTGGGGTGTGCACCTTGGGGACTGGTGGGACTGGCGTGGGGACCGAGGGGGCAGGGGCAGGGGCTGCGGCGGGGGCTGGTGTGGCTGCGAGGCCGGGGGGCGGCCACGACCAGGGGGCCCCCGGCGGGGGTGACCGTAGGGGGAGCGCGACACACGAGGCGACGAGGACCTCTGCCACGACGACACCAACAGCAAGACGCACTTTTAACCTCGAGGCATCGGTTAAGAATCGGACCCGCAGCCAAATCGATGGTGCGCAACCTGTTTGTGGTGACCTCCGAGACCGCCGATGGAAGTTGAGGACGGTCTACTCGATGGCCTGCTCGGGCTCGGCCCCCTGGCGGCCGCGGCTAACCACGCACCAGGACCTTGCCCGGATCCGTAACCGCTCTCCGTCTAAGCAAAACCAGAGGGTGCATCAGGAGCCAGGAGCCAGGAGGCCAAGACCAATTTCTTTTTCACGGCGGCTGCGGGGAGAGGGGCTTTTACCGCCACGCTGCGTCGACTCTTGGTGACCGCGCCGACAGAGGGGCTCCGCTCCAGCTCCTCCCTCCATGTCGTCTGCGTGGCATGCGAGTCCTGTGACGGCGGCCGGGGGGGACGCGGCGACGCCGATCGGCGGTCCACCTGCCCGCAAAGAGGGGCGTCATAGGTGAGCCCGGAATGGCCGAGGCGGCTGCCACGCCCCACGACGGCGGGCACCTGGGTGGCCGCGTGGAAGAGCTGCTCCCGGGTCAGGACGCGGCCGCGGACATGCTGGTCGTGGAGGACCCACCCGGACCGGGAGGGGCGCAGCGGGGCGGGGTGGGGGTCCGCGTCGTCCGCCCGCCCCCGCAGCGCGCGCTCCCTGCTGTGAGAGCGGTGCCTCCTCCGACTCCGCTCCTGCAGGTGCAGCAGGGGAGCGTCGGGAATCATCAAGGGGGTCATCGAGCGGGCCGACACCGTCGAAGTCATCGTCGGCCTACGTGCGGGTCGTGGTGGCCGTTGTCGCGGTGCCTGGCCCTGCGCGCGGGCGCCGGCACGGGCAGCGGTGTCGCCGAGGATCCCGCCCGGGAGATGCGGCCCAACGGCGGCGCTGACGGGGTGGGTGGCGGCGGCTTGGGCTGCGGCAAAGCGAGGCGGCGTTCCCTCCTAAATGCAGTGGGTGCACGACGACGTAGGCGAAGGCGGCCGGCTCGGGTGGGTACCTGTCGACGACTGCCCCTGCGGTAATGGAAGCTGTCCGCGCCGAAGGCCTCGTCGGACCCGGACCCGCTGCTGGAGCGGGGGGAAAAGCTCTGCGCGAACCGAGAGACCACAATCAGGACACCGGCGATGGCGTGCGTCGTCTCCTCCGCCCCGCCACCATGGCCGTCACTACCTTGACAGTGGGGTTACAGGTGGACTCGGTGCCGGAGCTGCAGAGGGAAGACCTGGACTCGGACCCTGACGCTCCCGGAGACGACGGGGTCTGGGGGGTCTGGGCCGAAGATGGCCCTGGCACCGGGACCGGGACCGGCACCGACGGGGACATGAACTCGGGCGAGGCGGCCATGTGCCTCACCACCAGATGGGGCCTCGAGTGGAGCTCCCACTCCGCCGTCAGGCTGCTGATGGTGGTGAGCTACACGCCATCGTTTCATTTACACAAACTATTTTGTGAAAAGTGTCGTGATGATGAATTTAACTCGAGCCGAGTGCGTGAGTCAGTACCTGGCGAGGGGTTCGTCCCCGAGGCGCTCGTGGGGAGGCAGTGTGCTCGGCGCTGCTCGAAGGGTGCGGGTACTGCTGCTGCTGCTGAGGGTGCGCGTAGGGGGAAGTGGCCGTCAAACCCTGTCAAAACCCACTCCAGCTTCGAACTTCCAAAGATAGCACAGAGAGAAGTGAAGGAGCTAGAGGAAGTCTCCGTACCTGGCCCTCAGTTCTGGGGTAACTGTCAGCAGAACTGTTATGGCCCCCCTGCTTTTTGCTGTGAACTTCATCTGGAGAAAGTGATGAATTCTACATGGGGGAATTGAGGAGCCTTAACAAGGAGTGCTAAATGTTATATACATTAGTTGAGAACTTCGAAGCACAACCTCATTTTCAATTTGGGGAGGGCCCTCCAGGGAGGTGGTAATCGTCGTGGTAGGCCTATCAGTCAGGGACGATGCACATTCATTTGACAGGACCGTGGACAATGTGCTTTTCGCCTAAAATATTTGGACGTAACATTTAACAAAGATGGTTCTCCTCTTTTACATAAAACATTTTTTTTTAATGGAAAAAAATCCACAAGCAATACCTGCCCACTGGATGTTGTGAATTCACTTGCCCTTTGAGAGATGGACTCAGAGGGTTCTGTAGGAGACTGACTGCTCTGGTGGCTCCCAGAAGACTGGCAAGGGGGCATGAGGGTTGCAATTTTTAAATATTACGGAAGGCAAGCTTTTGATATTGAAATGCCAAAGTCGTACCTCCACTTGAACATGACTGTGCTGCCGAGCTTCCACATGAGGTTTCATACCATATGCAAGTCCCATTCCAGAATGAGTGCTGCTTGCAGAGGTGTGAGAATATGTTCCACTTGTAGGTGGATTCTCACTTGACCAGGCTTTAGCTGCCTGAGAAATTTTTTCAACCAATAATTTCTCTAATAAGTTCACATCCCTCCCAAAGTGTCAAAAAAGAATACCTCTGAGCTCACCTTATTGGGTGACAGCAGAGAAGAGGAATATACAAGGGTGGGAGATGCATAGCTGTGCCTCTACAAGGATAAAATGTATGCAAGCTTATGAAATATATGTAAAGGGATTATGCACTTCCAGTACCAACATACAGTATGTATATGTTATGGGTAATGTCCGATTTTTGGGATACCTTGCTGCTGCCCGACCGTGGCGAGTCTGGGGCTGGATACTTTTTGCTCAACCAGCTGCAATCTTTGGAGAAACCCTTCCAAAATGTTAAATGTAAATGTCACATCTGTTTCTGCAACTTCTAAGTTACAGTTACAAACAGAAACACTTTAGGTACAGGTACCTTGGAAAATGCAGAATAAGAGAATAAGGAGCTTGGTACACTGGATACTCTGGAGTAAATATCGGGTGGTGCATGGTATTGTGGAAACTAAAAATGGAAACTACAAACATGTGTCACAACCAAAAACAAATAGTCCCTTTCCTTCTAAGTTAAGTTTAAAATTACTCACCGAAGTTTGAACAGAGCGTCCTGAGCCAGAAGTAGAAGAGCTTTTGGATGTGGCACTGCTGGTGCCATTACTAAAGCGGACAGCCCCAGTACTGCTTGCTTGAGTTTCCTTTGAGGTGACTTTTTCTTCAAGTTCTGCAATTTTTTGTTTCTGATAGGTCACTGTTTCCACGAGTCGTTCAATTTCTTTAGTCAACTCTTGCTCTGCAAAAAAAAAAAAAAAAAATTAGTTTTTAAGCATTAAAAAAAATTTCCTTGGTGTAATAATTTAAAAAAATGGTGTATACCAATATGCTGATGCTTTGAGTGCTCAATGCGGTCTGCCTGCAGATGTGATTGGGCACTGTTCAGGTGTTGGGTTTCTATAAGTTGTTTGTTTTCTAATTTTAATTTCTCTAAATCCATAAGGAGGTTCTGAGTGTTACACCGTGATTCCACACCACTTCTCTCCATATCAGCAACTATTTTTTGATAATGGGCAAGTTGTTCCTGAATGGAAAAGAGGAAAAAAATATTTAAAAAATATTTAAGTGAAACCTTAAAAAATTTAATCTAAATTGAGTTTTATGTACCTGTAACTCAATCACTCTTTGAGAAGTCTCTTTTACAGTATGATTGCAGGAATCCTCAACGCGCATAGCCACATTGTCCACATTTCTGATTTCGGTTTGGAGAACCTGATTACGTTCAGCAAGGCGAACTGCTCGCATCATGGCTTCATGCTGTTTCCGTAAAGCATCTGTAATGAGACAATGCAAGAAAGCACTGTATACTTCCCACGTTCCTCCACACAGTGAGAGATCACACAGTTATTTACTCACCTTGAAGTTGGGACCTTAAATTCTTATTGGAATCTTCTAATGAAACTATAGCGGCTCTTAAGTTGGCAATCGTATAATCATCCTTCATAATTTCAGGATCACGAGCCGCTGCATGACTGTGACTGCTTTCAAGCTGGGTGTGCAGCTTGGCTATGTCAAGATCTCTGTCACGAACCTGTCGAAATATTTTGAAACATCAGTGCTGATGTATTTCTGACTGAACAGTGCTTAAAATGGTCACCAACAGCGACTCACCTGTTGCTTCAGGACAGATATGCTTTCATTGAGCTTTTCACTTTCTTCCCTCAGCAGTTTCATTTCATACCGACAGGCACGCAGCTCGGCCTGCGACCGGTCCACCATGTTGACGACAAAGGGGTCCTCTGTCTGGGTGAGCGCTCCACTGAAGACATCCAGCCACGGCCGACCAGGGGGCTGCTTCTTAGAAGGTCCCACAGACGACAGAATCTCAACTTTCGTCTGCTGGTTTAACCCGGGCTTTTTCTTTCCTGCAACCAACAAAGACCCGGGTGTGACTACAGCTTCAATTAAACCCCAAATAATAACTGCAAGGGAATTACCAATCGACACGCTGGGAGCGCTTTGGAGGCCGAGTAACTTCTTGGTCTTGTCCGCAGACTCCGCCTCCAGGGTGCGAATGCGGGCCAAATGCTGGCTGATCAAGAACTGCAAATCTGCATTCTCGTGCTCCAACTTCCGACACCGGGCCTTGGCATCTGCAAATCAATACAGAGATGAAACACCACTCCGGTGTGCCCGCGTCGGGCCTCTGTCGGGGCTGCCCGCACCTGACACTGATCCGGCGGCCTCCTCCTTGATGTGGGTGATCTGCTTGTTGAGCTCCGTGATCTGCCGGACCAGGCGCTCGTTGTCGGTGCGGTAGGGCTGGACGCCGCGGTCCAGGACGCGGACTTGCTGCAACACGACACGGAGGCCAGGATAAGATCCAGCGGGGCTGAGGAGGGAGGGAGTCAGAGCCGGGGAAGGGCATGGGGGTCAAGTAGGCGGCCACAACTGGACTCATTACCGCCAAACACTTGATGGCCACCCGCCTTGTGGCGGACGGAACCCCCGCGGGGCTGCGCGGCCGCGACTGCCGCTGACGGTTTTCCACGGACCGCGACCGGACAGCGCTGGCCGAGGCCATGTCGGCGCTTAGAAGCCCTCCCCTCCCGCCCCTCAGCAGAGGGAGACCGGTGGCCGAGGTGTGCACAGTGCCGTGCTCACAGGCTTCCCCCGGAGCACTGCGGCCCGGCAGGCCGGCAGGCTGCTGCACCCCCGCCTCGCCACGCCCCCCATCGATTCCGACGCCCCGCCAGCCTGCGGTAGCCTACGGCCCCCGATCCCAAGAGACAAAACCGCACACCTCACCTCACCTCTCACCTGTCCTGTGCCTCGGGCCGGGCGCTACCCGCGATGCAGCCTCAGGGTCAAACCGCAACCAGGCAAACATGCACTCCAGCTCGACCCGCGTGTTAGCGCAAAACGGGTGCGGTGCGCCGCGGGTTCGAATCCCGGCCGGCCTCGCCCCGCCTCCCCATGCCTCCCCTCTGAACAAATGCACCGACTCATGCGCCGCAATCAGCCGCGCGGCAAGTCAAGAGGAGGCACTTCCCTGCCGGGCCGGGGCCGCCAGGGCGCGTCCGGAGGACCGAGCGCCGGCGCGTGTCGTCTCTGTCGCACGGCCGCAAGCGCCGCCGTCCGGGAGCGAGACGGAGATAGAGAGCGACGCGAGAGGCAGAGCGAACGTCCACTGCAACGCACCTGCCCTACCTGCCCTCAAGGAACGGCCCCGGCCCAGGCGTGACTTGCAGTCGCACTCGCCCACACCAACCCCCGGGGAGGGTGGGTGATTTTATGTCCAATTCTCAGCCCCGCACCAACACCCCACCCCGCACGCTAGAGGGAAGGAAAACTCGCTGCGGCGCGCGAATCTGCGGGGAATTGTGACAAATTGCGTGTCGCGCTTACAGCGGCGCTTTCTTCAGCTGCGAACGGGTGGCGATTCCGTGACGACGAACTTCACCTCGGCGAGGCGAGAATAGCAGGACAGGTGCAGTGCAGCAACAAACGCAGCGGGGCGCGGACGGGCACGGCTGGGTACGGCACGGAGGGGAAGGTGGCATTGTTCAGAGGGAAAATGGGGAGGGGGCAGCGGGGCAGCACGCGAGTGCGGCAAGGGCCGGAAATGAAGTCCAGGACGACACCCCGATACTCTACCCGACCCCTACAACAACTACACATGCCACGGTGAGCGATGGGATACGCCGCGATCCAACACCAAGACTTCCGAGACCGAGACACCCCCGCCCCCGCCCCCGCCCCCGCCCCCGCTGCCCTGCGGCCGATCGCAACCCTCCCCGCAAGCGCGCGGTACTGGACACTGCTGGGAACGGCACGGACTGCCATGCCGTCCGCATCACCAGCGGAAAAGAATCGACATCGCCGGATCAGGATCACTTTCCTACCCTCCAACTTTCGTCGCGTTTCCTCAGACCAGGAGACAACACGCTAACGGCGCTACAGGTACACGCCCTCTCCTCCCCTCTCCTCCCCTTTAGTGGCATTCGCCCGCGGCACAACCATATCGTGTGGATTCGACCGACGAAATGTCCCGTCAGCGCTGGAGAAACGATGTAATCGCATCGCCAAATAGGAGTTCGTCAGCCCCCCCCCCCCCACCTCCACCCCCTCGGTGCGACCACACGGCCGGTTCTTCAATGATAAGGCGGGGAGGTATGCTCGCCCGCAGGCTCGTGCCAAATTAGCCTTTGCGGAACGCAAATGTCCCTCAGTGGCGGATTCAAGGAGCGGCTCTAGGGGGGGGGGGCAAAGTCACGCTTTTTGCCTACTTACAGGCGGAAAAGTTATGCCGGTTGCCTACATTTCCGGCGCCCTTTGGGCGCCTTGGGGGGGGGGGGGGGGCAATTAACCCTTCCCCCCCCCCCCCCCTGGATCCGCGCTTGATGTCCCTACGCTCTCTGTTAAGCGCTCTCGGCAGGGTCTGCAACCAATCAGCGTGGAGACCAGTGGAGGCCCGCCTAGCAGCTCCGCAGGCTCCGCAGGCTCCGCAGGGGGACGGACAGCAGCCCCCTCAGCCCAAACGGGCCCGTTCTGTATTTGTGTGGCGAGCGCCCCTTCGAGGTCTGGCAAGTGCTGGCAAAGGCGACTCATGGACTGACGTACTTCCCCCGATGGCGGTCGATGAGAATGGTGGGTAAGGGAAGGGCGGAAAGGGGGGGGGGGGGGGGCTCGGGATATCAGTAGGTGAACTGTGCCGTGCCAGCAGTTGAGCTGTATTGAGATTCATACACAGGCAACACTTTCAGGTTCAGCTTCAGCTCAGCATCAGCCTGGTTAAGTCAATCCTGCTACTAAATCTTGGTTTGGAAGGGAGGGACAGAAGCTTGGACAGAAGCACCGAAACAGTACCACAGACTCACAGAGTGCAGAGGAGAAAAGGCAATGATCACTTACCCACCATTCCCATACCTGGACTCTTCACTGGACTCTCTTGAAATTCTAACAGCACGCATTAATGGGAGAGTCAATAGGTTTTGCTCAATTGACTGCACATAATTATTGCACTCACCTCTGTCAACTCATGGGCCTTCGCCTTGTAATGCTCCAGACTAGAAGTAGTTTGAAGGAGGTCACCAAAGAGTGCTTCAACGAGAGGCAGGCATTCTATGGCGAGAGACTGTCGAAATCCGAGTTCATCAAGTTGAGCACGGAGACTGTGATAGCGTTGCTCCACCCCCCTAACATTGCAGCAACCAATGTCACCTGGCATGATTGAAGAAATTCTTCCTGTACCAAAAAATGGATAGGAAATTATTAATAATACGGCAAACAGTAGTGAACACACAACAGGATCGATAAAATGCATTATGCACCTTATAAAATAAAATGGTTTAGAAAGATCTGATATACAAATATGTGCATACATACAGAACAAACATAGTCCCAGAAGAATGTATTCTGACAGTGAACTTAATAGGAAACCCGTCAAATAATAAATGCAATGTCAAAGGTAAAGGTAAACATAAACAAAATGCTTGAGGGGCGTGGAACGTACGGGGGCGTGGGGTTAGAATGCCGGGTTCACAAAATACTTTTGGTTCACTCAAAAATAATTCCGTGGCAAACTCACACTACCTATTCATAAATTAGTTGACGAGGTTAGAAGCTCCATTGCGGTCCAATTATAAAGGCTCTCGGCTCCTCAGCCAAACATGCGGGAAACAAGACAACTACTGTCACTTAAATTTCAAATATTTTCAAACTTCGGGGTGTCAAGAACAAAAGAAGGCTCGAAGGCTGTGAAGCGTGACGTCACAACCGTCGTCTGCACATGCACGGAACTCAAGGAGGGGAGGGGAAGTACGATGCTGAATCTGGCCCCCTCGGTACCACAAGAGAGCCCCGCGCGAGGCTACGTAGTACCAGCTATGAGAAATTCGAAAGTCACATCATAACGCGCACTCAAATCACATTATTGGCAGCGATATTAGCAGTTAGCAGAAACAATTCGGTTAGGTTTACGTTTTCGAAGTCATGAGGCTCACAATTACTCCCGGATCCATTTTTACTCTCCCAATTGCAAATATTATCCAATCTGCGGCATTCTTTCGTACTGTGACACCAAGAACTCTTGTGGTGCACACTGAGAACCATCATTCATGGACCGCGTGTTGGTTAGAATTTCAATAGATTTAGAATTTGAAAATAAAGTGACTAAAATAGTGCCGGTAGCCTCGGTAGCCTTTTTTGGTCACAGTTTTCCGTCTGCTACCACCTAGAACCAGTTCATATTTGGACTTCCCACTTTATGTCGACTTGCAGGCAACTCCGGAACCAGCGTTTTCCGTCTGCTACAACCTAACACCTACCACCTAACACATGTTGTAGACGAATTAACCGGGGTACCAGCCATTTCCCGCCTGGAACCACCCGGTACCAGGGCATATTCAGACTTCCCCCATCCTATAGTATACGAATCAACCCCGGTACCACCCATTTCCCGCCTGGTACCACCTGGTACCAGTGCATATTCGGACTTCCCCACCCTACAGTATACGAATCAACCCCGGTACCACCAGTTTCTGGCCTGGTACCACCTGATACCAGGGCATATTCGGACTCCTTACTCCATGTTGCATACGAAGCAACCCCGGTACCACCTGTTTCCGGCCTGGTACCACCTGGTACCAGGGCATATTCGGACTCCTCACTCCATGTTGCATACGAAGCGACCCCGGTACCACCCGTTTCCGGCCTGGTACCACCTGGTACCAGTGCATATTCGGACTTCCCCCATCCTATAGTATACGAATCAACCCTAGTACCACCCATTTCCCGCCTGGTACCACCTGGTACCAGTGCATATTCGGACTCCTTACTCCATGTTGCATACGAAGCGACCCCGGTACCACCCGTTTCCGGCCTGGTACCACCTGGTACCAGGGCATATTCGGACTCCTCACTCCATGTTGCATACGAATCAACTCCGGTACCACCCGTTTCCCGCCTGGTACCACGTGGTACCAGGCCGGAAACGGGTGGTAACGGGGTTGCTTCGTATGCAACATGGAGTAAGGAGTCGAAATATGGCCTGGTACCAGGTGGTACCAGGCGGGAAGTGGGTGGTACCAGGGCTGATTCGTATGCAACATGGAGTGAGGAGTCCGAATATGCCCTGGTACCAGGTGGTACCAAGCCGGAAACGGGTGGTACCGGGGTCGCTTCGTA
Source organism: Odontothrips loti (assembly GCA_038380765.1). Classification (NCBI taxonomy): domain Eukaryota; kingdom Metazoa; phylum Arthropoda; class Insecta; order Thysanoptera; family Thripidae; genus Odontothrips; species Odontothrips loti. Next base: position 20,011,065 of record CM076246.1, on the reverse strand, counting down.
TGCAACATGGAGTGAGGAGTCCGAATATGCCCTGGAACCAGGTAGTACCAGGCGGAAAATGGGTGGTACCGGAGTTGATTCGAATGCAACATGGAGTGAGGAGTCCGAATATGCACTGGTACCAGGTAGTACCAGGCGGGAAACGGTGGTACCGGAGTTGATTCGTATACTATAGTATGGGGGAAGTCCGATTATGCACTGATACCAGATGGTACTAGGCGGGAAACGGGTGGTACCGGAGTTGATTCGTATGCAACATGGAGTGAGGAGTCCGAATATGCACTGGTACCAGGTGGTACCAGGCGGGAAACGGGTGGTACCGGAGTTGATTCGTATGCAACATGGAGTGAGGAGTCCGAATATGCCCTGGTACCAGGTGGTACCAGGCCGGAAACGGGTGGTACCGGGGTCGCTTCGTATGCAACATGGAGTGAGGAGTCCGAATATGCCCCGGTACCAGGTGGTACCAGGCGGGAAGTGGGTGGTACCGGAGTTCATTCGTATGCAGCATGGAGTGAGGAGTCCGAATGTGCACTGGTACCAGGTGGTACCAGGCGGGAAATGGGTAGTACCGGAGTTGATTCGCATGCAACATGGAGTAAGGAGTCCGAATGTGCCCTGGTCCTAGGTGGTACCAGGCCGGAAACGGGTGGTACTGGGGTCGCTTCGTATGCAACATGGAGTGAGGAGTCCGAATATGCCCTGGTACCAGGTGGAACCAGGCGGGAAATCGGTGGTACCGGAGTTGAATCGATAGCAACATGGAGTAAGGAGTCCGAACGTGCCCTGGTACCAGGTGGTACCAGGCGGGAAATCGGTGGTACCAGGGTTGATTCGTATACTATAGGATGGGGAAGTCCGATTATGCACTGGTACCAGGTGGTACCAGGCAGGAAATGGGTGGTACCGGAGTAGATTCGTATGCAACATGCAGTGAGGAGTCCGAATATGCCCTGGTACCAGGTGGTACCAGGCCGGAAACGGGTGGTACTGGGGTCGCTTCGTATGCAACATGGAGTGAGGAGTCCGAATGTGCCCTGGTACCAGGTGGTACCAGGCGGGAAAAAGGTGGTACCAGGGTTGATTCGTATACTATAGGATGGGGAAGTCCGATTATGCACTGGTACCAGGTGGTACCAGGCGGGAAATGGGTGGTACCAGGGTTGATTCGTATACTATAGGATGGGGGAAGTCCGAATATGCACTGGTACCAGGTGGTACCAGGCCGGAAACGGGTGGTACCGGGGTCGCTTCGTATGCAACATGAAGTGAGGAGTCCGAATATGCTCTGGTACCAGGTGGTACCAGGCCGGAAACAGGCGGTACCGGGGTTGCTTCGTATGCAACATGGAGTAAGGAGTCTGAATATGCCCTGGTACCAGGTGGTACCAGGCCGGAAACAGGTGGTACCGGGGTTGCTTCGTATGCAACATGGAGTGAGGAGTCCGAATATGCCCTGGTACCAGGTGGTACCAGGCGAGAAATGGGTGGTACCGGGGTTGATTCGTATACTGTAGGATGGGGGAAGTCCGAATATGCCCTGGTACCAGGTGGTACCAGGCGGGAAATGGGTGGTACCGGGGTTGATTCGTATACTATAGGATAGGGGAAGTCTGAATGTGCCCTGGTACCGGGTGGTTCCAGGCGGGAAATGGCTGGTACCCCGGTTAATTCGTCTACAACATGTGATAGGTGGTAGGTGTTAGGTTGTAGCAGACGGAAAACGCTAGTCGACATAAAGTGGGAAGTCCAAATATGAACTGGTACTAGGTGGTAGCAGACGGAAAAATGTGACCAAACAAGGCTACCGAGGCTACCGGCACTATTTTAGTCACTTTATTTTCAAATTCTAAATCTATTGAAATTCTAACCAACACGCGGTCCATGAATGATGGTTCTCAGTGTCCACCACAAGAGTTCTTGGTTTCACAGTACGAAAGAATGCCGCAGATTGGATAATATTTGCAATTGGGAGAGTAAAAATGGATCCGGGAGTAATTGTGAGCCTCATGACTTTGAAAACGTAAACCTAACCGAATTGTTTCTGCTAACTGCTAATATCGCTGCCAATACTGTGATTTGAGTGCGCGTTATGATGTGACTTTCGAATTTCTCATAGCTGGTACCACGTAGTCTCGCGCGGGGCTCTCTTGTGGTACCGAGGGGGCCAGATTCAGCATCGTGGGGAAGTGCGGTATGTGAATCGCAATCCGAAGTCGAAACAGTGCACAGTGCACCGAAAAATTTGCCATGTGTATACTTGTTTTGAACGCCTGGGATACTCAGTTTACGCGGAGGTTACGCGTTATTTGTTGAAATGGAAGACTTAAAGCTTCAGGATATTTGCCAGCTCCTCGAGTATTTCGCGAAAAATACGTATAAGGCGAAAGAAACAGACAAACAGGTCGGTGGCCTCGTGTTATGCCTTATGCCGTGGCGGGTGCTGGGCAGGGGACGGGGTTGCAAAGGGCGTTTCGCATCGGTCTCATAACCTAAACAGCATGTAAACACCACGAAATGTTTCGCCCTAGCTGTCAGAAAGAGCAGAGCAATATGGGGTGTTGAGTTTGGCTTACCGTTTAAAAATGTCTCCCGCACTGATAGACTTTTGAAATGTAAGATCAGCTCCGTTGGTTTCCAGAGCATGTGGATCCAATCGTGTGGTCCCGGTGCAAAATTCTCGAGACGAGGTATTGAGGACTTGTGTGGGAAGTGTTTTTAAAGTGCAGCCGTATCTCCTTCATTCATTGTGACTTATTTGATGTGATGTGCTGGACAACTCCTCTTCCTGAATCAGTCCTGTGTATGAGTACAGCTGCTCGTCATTTCTTATGATCCATCTTTTTTTGGCATGTTGCAGGGTCAAGATATTATGCAACGATGCATTGATTTAATATCATTAGATTATGATATTTCGGTGAGCAAATTTTGTCTGCATTGAGTTGTGGCATTGTCTTTGTTTCTTCCATTCTTTATTCTGATTAATCTGAATGTGCTCATAGGTTGTCAACAACACAGGAGGCGAGTTGAGTGCCCACTACCCTAGCAGTCTGATTGTATTAGAGAGGGAACGTATAAATTCTCTCAATAAGCAAGATGTTAGGTTGCGTCAGAGTGATACAATTTATGAGAGTTCTTCTGAATCAGTCCCAGAATCAAGTAAGCTCAGAGATTTAATGAGCAAAGCAAGATTAGCCAGGTGTCGAGCGAGATTTCCTCTTCCTGTCATCTTGTATCAAGGAAAGCACATCTGCAGGTATTTTCTATTGTATTTTTATGTTTTGTTTTTGATCAGTCTTTGAGGTAAAGCATCTAGTTGTTTGACTTCTGTGTTTTTCTATTTTACTTCTTCCTACTATTTTAGGTCTTCTACACTGTCTGGAGGGCCAGAAATATATGGACGCTCTGGCCTTGATTATTTGTTTTCTGGAAATGATACACAATCTGATGAGAAAGAATCCAAGGAAGATGATGAAGTTGATGAAAGACCTCCAACCTCAGGAGATTGGCAACTATTCGACCGAGTACGAAGTCAAGACATAAGACTTCTTAAGCTCTTCAATGTTGGAACTATTGTTGACCTTATGCTGGAGAAGAAAAAGGTGAAATTTGGTGTTAAGTATGTATTTGTTTCCTCTTGATCCTTCCAGTAGTTTCAATTGCATTTCTATTTTGCACTGGAATCCAGTTTTATTACTCCCTTGTGGGCTAATAGCAAATGATATTTTTACAGTGTCACTTCATCAGAGAAAGTTGATAAGGAAAATCGTTACTCGGAGTTTACTATAGTTTCACTGCCATATCCAGGCTGTGAGTTTTTTCGACAATACAGAGATAATAATTATCAGGCACAGGATCTAATATTTGACTGGGGACAGGCCCACGTCGATGCCAGTATTGTTGTTCCCGAAGACCCACTTCCTAATCAACTTCCAATTAAATGGGATAGATACAAGGTAAACAAAATGAGTCTTGAGAATTTTTTGTACAGCTTACTGGGTACTTTAATTTATGTATTTTTTTTGTTTATAGCAATGGGATTTGATCAAATTGACTCAGAACTATATTCGTCTTCTACTCCATTATCTTTCTGAACAAAGCTCGGGTTTGCTCGTCCATTGCATTTCAGGATGGGATAGAACACCTTTGTTTGTGTCTCTACTTCGTTTATCACTATGGGCTGATGGTCAAGTCCACAGGTCTTTGGGACCAGCCCAAATTTTGTACCTCACAGTAGCTTATGACTGGTTACTTTTTGGACACAATCTAGAGGATCGTTTAGACAAAGGGGAGGAAATATTTTTCTTTTGCTTCTATTTCCTGAAGCATATAACAAGTGAAGAGTTTAGTGTGGTATCAAGGTTAGTTGGATGTGATTCACATTTAATCCAGTTTTCTACCAGTCTTTCTTCAGTTTTTAAATTATGTGATTTAGGTATAACAGAGATTCCATTTCAAAAAAAAAAAAAATTACAGGTCTCGACTTAAGCAGAATGCTGACAGTGAATCCCACCTTGACTGCCTTTCTCTCAGTGGATCCAATGTTAGTCTGAACAGTTGGTGCAGTGCTGATAACAATCCTCCAACTGTTTTTCATCTTGCTGGCTGTGATGAAGGGTATAGTTTTAAACTATATTTACCAAACATTTATCATTTGTTTCACATAAGGAGATATGTATGTATTTTAGTGTTTATCTTATCATTCTGCTGTCTAGGTATTCAAATCAGCAGTGGACATCAATGGTGGATGGAGGACCTCCTTTAGGCCCCACTGCTCCCAGATCACCACATCCATCTAGCAGTCGAACGAGCCCAGTGGCTGTGCCTGTTCCTAGTAGGTTACGTCAAAGACAAGAATCGAGTGGGTCTCTCAGTGTTGGAAGGTAAGTAATTCCTATATTCTTATATTTCTTGATTTATTTTGACACATTTAATTTATCAAACATCTCTCTGTACAGCTGGCAACTTATATCAGGAACTGGTAGTCTCAGAGGCTCTGCTTCTACAGCATCTAACAGTGGTTCCATCACCCCACGGTCTGTGCATTCTCACAGTAGTTACAACGCTGATATGTAAGTCAACATTATGTTTTTCTCTCTCTAAATTTTCCTTTCTTGTTGTGAATTTGCTGGCCAATTAATAATAGTACAAATACTCTTTTGGTTACACAACTTTTACAACTTTCAGGGTTGACAGCCAGGTATCTGCTGAATCAAGTTGCACGTTAACAGAAGATGACTGTTTCATCCACAGTAAACAGCCTACTGCTGCTGAAATGTACGTCTCTATAATTTTATGATTTTCTCAGTTTGGCTTTTATTTAAGAAATTAACTGCATGTTCTGCTTTTTCTTTTAATTTATTTTCAGGAGACAAGACAGACTAGAGAAGGTCCGCACTCTTTTCTACAATGCTTACTTTTCAACCATAGGCTTTAATCTTAAGAACTCAGATTCAGGACTAAGCAGTATTTTAGGTAACTTTGCAGAAAAGGTAGGCATAAGAGCAGTGCAACGATCCCCTGTGTAGTATTTAAGAACTAATTAGCTACACTATTAATTGGGGCCATTGATCCAGGAAAAACATCTTGTTTTGGTCACTGTCAGTTCTATCATAGTCTTTCCCATATCATGTTCAACCTTGTTCAAGAAGTGTGGAATGAAAAATCCCATTGGATCCTGTCTTAAGTATACATTATCTTTACTCCACATAGGCTAGGCTATGGTAGGATGGATGATCTTTTGGTCTTGTTTGTAATGAATTTACTTTCAGAGGAAGTGTGTAATCTTTGCTATTCCTTGTTAAAATATTGTGATTCCTGTAAATTTGAGCTCACAAGATGTGGTCAATTTATTGCTTCTGAAATAACTGTCGCAACCAATGAGAGTTAAACTTGTCACCTTTCAAATACTCAAGTTCTGCAGTCCATTTTTATTATGAAATGTCATAGTTTGTTTTGATTGCATGAATGAGTAATTAATTATTACATACTGGTGTGTTTGATTTTTGTTGTCTGTGAATATGTTGTTACATTTTATTTTGTTAGACATCCCCATGGTATCATACACCACTGGACACAGTTGGTAAATTGTGTAAATCAATGTATTAATGGCACTTACGATGACATGATATTTCTGTGTTTGATGTTAAAAGTAGTCTGGGTTGGTTTGAATTGTTCATTGTGTCTTCCATTGAACATTTTATTTTTCAACTCAACTGTACAATTGCTTACTTGAATGCATGATCCTCTCTGTGGGCAGTTATATTGTTTGTATCCATCTATATGGTTTTAGTGTTAATTTTGATATAATCTTAACTTCTAAAGCTTTGTTTTCAACTTTCAAAAACACTGCAACTTCTAAAGGTTGCAAAATTTTCTCTCTCCCTCTAATTTCCATTATTTTATGAATAATGATAATGCCAAATGTTAAAGGGGTAGATTGAGTGAGAACTTTTTTTGATGAGTGTAAAGTTGCCTAACCAGTAGCTTGTCTTGTTATGGTCATCACCTATGTGTTCTGTTACTGTCTTTTTTGATGCAGTTCATTTTATCTGTGCTGTCTTGTTTGGAAGGGCATGGAAGTGGGTGATGATTTATTTTCTCAATAAAGGTTATTCAGGATCAAGAACCACTTCTGCTACAGTTTCTTCCACTGTATTTCACTCATCTCTGAACTTCATCATCTACATCCACGTCCTTCTTTTGAGATAAGAATATTAACATTAATATGTACCATTATTTTGGTAGTTCAGATTTTGTGACATAAATTTTTACTCAGTGTACGTTTATGGCACTTGTTACCATTCCATCTGAAGCTATTAATTAATTTCTGTTGATTGGTTAGGGACTTACTATATTTCCCATGTGCTGTTCAACATTGGTTTCATGACAATTCAAAGCTTCAGTTGGAATTCACATTGATCAAGTCCAGGGTATCAGGAGTATGGGGTATAAGTAGACAGATGCTGAGATATCAACAGCTCAATGGAAAAATGTGCTAACTGCCAGCTTGCGACAAGATTTAAAAAGTAAATTAGTAACTCTTTCTTAACAGTCCCCCCTCTCCCGTTTTTTTTTCTTTGGTGCTTTTTTTTGTTTGTTTTTTCTGTAAATATTTTTGGCAAGAAATAGAATTAAAATTTTTCTATTTCATTTTGGTGGATTCTCACAAATTATCAGGACACCCTGACATGCCTTTATCTTCATGCTTATGTGTTCTATTCAAGGATCTCACTGTTCAATATTTAATATTTTATCCAAGGCATGTTACTTAGATCTGTATCTAAATCCTTCCTTGAGAAGCAAGTTTTGTTTCAATCAACTTTGTGTTGTTATTGTTACTGTTGTTGTTACTGTGTTATGTTATAAGCAGCATTGCTGTAGTATGTCAACAATTCTATATTTTTTTAGGATTGTCACCTATTTTTTGATCTATTGACTGGATTGTTATAATAGTTGTGTTCAACCTGACTTAATGATAAGTGGCTTTGAGTGTCAAATTTGAACAGGATGTACTACGCAATACTTGCATGCTGAAGTTTCAATTTTTTTATTTTTTTTTAAGCACTTCCTTCATGATGTGCAATGCAAAGCTTCAGCAATTAGCATTTACATCAGATCAGTTTTAGATGGGAAGAACTACCGTTCAATTAGAAGGTACTGAGGCTTCTTTACATTTTTCTTCTGAAAGCCAGTTGACATGTGTCACATGCTTCATCATAAAGGACAGCACAACTATTACTTGCTTAAAATGAAATGCAAGGTAGCAGAAGACTACTTTTCTCTCCTTCAGTTTAATTACATTGTCTTACAGCTGTCTAACACTACTGACTTAAAAATCTCAGATCTTACAATACTTATGGTGACTATCTGCTTTGGCCAGCAGATTGTTAATTAATTTGTATTCAGCCTTTGAGTATTGTTTTCTTTTCCTATGGAGGAAAAGGTATTGCAATATATTGTGATGCAAGTTCTTTACAAAAAAAATGTTGTCATAAGACAGTGGTATGTGTGCCCTCTTCTGTAGCTTTGTGTGCTGTGGAGATAGCCATGCAACTGACTTGGTTAGAACCTCTCTCCCTTTCAGTAGCATACTAGTGGAAGAATGAGAACTTAATGTATTCAACAAGACTGCCATTGTTAATTTTAATTTGGTGGTCACGCTTCTGTATCACATCATACACATACCAAATTATTAGTATACTGCAATACAAGGCCTGTAATTGATGTCTGTACTTTTTTTTAATTCGAAGGTGCTGGTATGACTAAATGGAATGCCTGTGATTGTGCTTTTTACTGTGGTCTGATGTCTTCCAGGGATTTGCTAATCATCTAATGATGATTAACCCTCTCGTCCCTCTTTTTGTATTGCAAGTTTTTCCTTTCCTGAAAGTTTGATACAACTTTTTTTTTTTTTTTTTGTACCAGTTTTGGCCTTTCCCAGTTTTATTTACCTGTAGGCCTGTGTGTGCTGTTTTTGTTGGATGAAGTTTTCAGATTGCAGGATTTGGCTTTTCTTTCCTGCTATGTTGCACGTAACCTAGTCTAAGGGAATATATCAGCTGTTGAAACCTTTATATTATTATTTAATGATAATTACAGCAGTTGAGTGTTGTCAGACCCTTGTAGTTGTACAGTCATGGCTGTGACCATTTGCAAATATGTAAATATCCAAGCTTGCATACTGGTTTTGTACTATGAAATTGATTAAGGTCCAAATATATTTATTTTAATTTCACACCATTTGTCTTTATTTGGCTACAATTAAACAAAATACTCCAAAGAGATATATATTTATAAGAGGACAATGGATGAACCTAATCCAAGATCAGACATAAGTCATCACACAGTGGACATTCAGCCCTGGCAACCAGGCCAACTCATAGCATATCAGTAAAGAAATCAGCAGCATTCCGAACTTTGGAAGACGGCAAATTGTGTTCTGCTTTGTACTTCTTCTTCTTCTGTCTTTTACAGAAAATTTCCATCTCTTCCAAGTATTTTATGTTCCAGAACTTTACATGACCACCTGCAGCAGCAGCCGAGGCCACAATTTTACCATCATTTGATATGTCCAGACATTCTACTGAAAAACTGTGTTGCCCAACAACTCCAAGGTTTTGATGTGGGAAAAAATGATTTGCTCTAGAACACAAAAATAGTTATGGTTACTTAAACTTGAAAGAGAAAAGAATCCAAGAGGATACCTCAAATGAAAATAACTCACCTTATCTTTCCATCTTCCCAACCACTAACAACACATGATTCTGAGACAGCTAACAAAGAACACATAGGTTGCTTAAATCCAGCAGTCTGCTCAGTGTGTAACCCAATTTCACCCCAGTTGAAGACATACATGGTCCCCTTTGCTGAGCCTGCTATTAGTTTTCTATCATTTCTTATAGTACCAAGACATGTAAAATCATGTTCATACTCCTCAGACTGGAAACAGTTTATAAAATATAAGCAATAAAAACAGAATAAAAAATAACACGTATGAGGTCACATTTAACAATCTCTTACCTGAACAAAACCTTTTCTTGCTGCATTTGTATAAATTGTAGTGATAACACCTCCACAAGCAACTGCTATGTGCTTATTGTCAGATGTAGAAATAATCGCATTAACAATATCCACCATTACTTGTGTAGAAAATACAGGCTCTTTTTGTCTGGTGTCCCACACTGAAAGTAAGAAAAGTATTAGAAAAATTTCCACATGTTACGGGTATTGTCCGGCCTTGGAGAATGTCCGACATTACCCGGGTAATGTCCGACGCGCCGGACACTACCCAGAGAGCGCTGGGTAAGCCACAGCGGACTAGGGCGGATTAGTGAGGCATCCTGTGGTGCAGAGGCAGCGCTCGTAGTCCTGCCCACATAGATGAGCCATACCACCCCAGCGCGCCAACCATGGCACTTAATTCGGACATTACCCAGGAACTTGCGCTTGGGTAATGTCTGGTGAAAAGGAGGGTCGGACATTACCCGGTCACTATCGGGTAATGTCCGATGATGCCGGGTAATGTCCGACGAGATATGGCAGGTCGGACCCTACCCAGTGCCGTCTGGGTAGAGTCCGGCGGGTCGGACATTACCCGGGTAGTGTCGGACATTACCCAAAAATCGGACTTTACCCGTAACACATACATAAAATACTTCTCAGCTGCCATTCTTACATTTTACGAAGCCTTCTTCACATCCGGAAACAAATCGGTTTTCATCAAGAACATATAACGTGTTAACAGGAGATCTGTACAAAATAAGGTTGCATTACAAGTCAGAGTGCATCAGGATAAGCATAGTCTTTCTGAAAAACTACAACCACCATATACATACGAATGAGCATCATCCCACGCATTTTTCAGCTTTCCAGTTTCCAAATCAGTAACCAAGATGGATTTATCTTTAGAAGATGATACTAGATATTTGCCATCTTTGTTAAATTGAATATCACGGATAGCTTTCATATGTAGCTCATGAGTATTTTTAAGTTCACAGCTTTCATTGGAGTATTCATAACTGAAAAATGAATGGTGAAATAAAGAACAATTTTTGTTAACATACATAAAAACAGCTTGAACTGGACAAAAAGGAAATGAAAGTAGTGACACAACAAACATACATTGCAACATCTCCTGTAAATGTTCCTATGGCAATCAGTTGTTGCTCTGGATGGAGGGATAAAGACGCCACTCCATCTTCAATTTCTATAGTAGGGGGATGTTCTCGATGTTTTTCTCGGGCACGGAGGATAGCTTGTACTACATCATCGTCATCAGTAGCATCTTCCCGCCCAGCCATTAGCTCAGCTAATTCCTCTGGGAGAGGAACCGGTATTGCTGTAATCAGCAAAATATAGTCAGTCCTTTACAAAAGAAAAGTTTCAATTGCAGGCACACATGCAAGACCAGAAGTCATTCATTGTGTCAAAAATCAAATCAACTGTATATGTAGATTTTGAAATGTGTTGGTTCTGAGATGTAATACCCATTTAAATAACAGCCATTTCCTGACTAATAACAAAGTCATTTAATGAAAATCAGTATTTACAGGATTTACAGGACAAAACAAAATTATTTTAATACAAAAATTACTTGAAAGTCTGATGTAACAGAGACTAATGGTACAACGGCATGGGTACAAAGAAACAAAAGAGAAACAAATTAAGTTATGAAAACCCTTATGTTGTCCTGAAGTACGTATCACCATTTGGTCTTTGAAAAAATGGTGTAACAAAACATGATAAAATTAAAGGCACTTTGACATTCCTAACTAGTATCACAAAGACCCCTCTACACTTAGAATTCAGACTTGTTACGAGATCAATGGTAACCAAGCATACCACATAAGACTCCTAAAACTTTTAATTGCTAAATGACAAGACTTCAGCAGATAGAAATAGGATATCCCTAAGCCAAAATCACAGATCAGTACGCAGGTGTTGAGAGGTTGAGAATATTATCCTTTAACATCTCTCTTCATAAACTTAGGATAGAAAATTTAAATTACAGTTAGGCACATATAAAAAGAAAGTAAAATCAAAGGAAAACTAAAAAGTTCCAACAAGTTTGTGAGTATGCAACAGTTTCAGATCACTCTTCCCGCATTCCTGACTGAATAGAACTGAGGCGAGCAATTGTATTCTGTAAGTTTTGCACTGCGGAGTGTAAATGATCAGTAGCAAATGGTATTGTAGCAAAGGTGTCAATAGCATCAAATGCTTGCACGACAACTTCTAAAAAGTCCAGCATCAGTTGCAAGTCTGCTCGACTAAATTGTGTAGATACAGCATACTCTGCAGACAAAAATATTGAATAACAATCCATAAATGTGAGAAGATGAGAGATTAGCCTCTGTAGGAAATTCCTGTAGTCTCAATTCTCCCCAACATTATCCTCAAAACCCCATAGAAGAATAAGCAGTGGTAGCAGAACAGTAAATATCTGTTCAAATAAGCTATGTCTACTACCTCAAAAAACAACAAAACAATGGCATAGTTATAACAGCACAATGATGGAAGAAATCATCTAAATCATCTAAATTACTTCAATAAAATCAACAAATAGCTTTCATGCTACACAAAAATTCAAACAAAAAAAAATAATTACCTTCACGAGCCTCGGTAGCCTCCACATCAGATTCTTCGACATCTGACACGTCTGAATCAGAATCCCCAGAATCCATGTCTGAGAATCCGTCCTCAGACAGTTCTGCTTCCTCATCACTGCCTGCGTGTGAATCAGAATCCGCTACTTCATCATGACCCATGTTTCCATTGTCTACTCCTGCCATTTCTCCCGACTCCTGTTCAACTGGATTACTTTTGTTCTCCTCGGCTGAAGTGCTTGCCTGATCATTTGAAGAATTTGTGGGCGACTTCGACTGTTTTTCTGGCTCATTGTCGGGTAGCATAGTAAAACCCTGTGAGAAAACCATGTAGACAAGAATAATCAAACAGTTTCTGAGAGAAAATAAAGGTAGGATCAGAACAGGACCAAAACCAGGGTTATAGTTGTCAAATGACTGTAACGTTATCAAATGAAATAACACTGCAAATGGACTGACATGTGCATGACACACTTTAAAGTACTTCCATTTCCAACTTACTTCGCAAAAACCCTGAAGAGTACGTAAACCGAGGTTTTCAACACAGTTGTTTTCTGTCGGTTTGAATCAGTAGCATGCGAAACAGTAGACGGGCCACGCTGCTACCTTGAGAGGCACAACACCCCCCACCCCGCACCCAGTAGTTTGTGCTGCCACCTAGCGGCGTATAGAGGGTTTGGGAGTTTAGGGAGTCCTCTGGGTGGATTTAGATGTGAACCCACTTTCTAAATCTCCAACTCGCTGTTTACGACTTGACGACTTGCATGTCCCGTGTGGCCTGAGTTAAGACATGTGAAACAGTCGACATTTGAAACGTGAAGTGTTACATGGGCAGGGCTTACAGCAGTAACCTGCATCCACTTGCTTAGAGTCCTGACTTTGCCGGCTACTGCTGTGCTGCTGTGGTTTGGTTAAAAAGGTGAGTTTATGTTGACGCGTGACGCTTGACTCTGAACGCGCAATGCGCCCTGGATTCTTCTACTTTTGAAACAAAATCGAATCGGAAATGAAAGAATCCATGAGGCACACGGCTTCAGTGTCATGCGTCAAGTGTCGACTCTAAACCGACCTTTAAGATTAATAGAGGTTTCCAACGAAGCTCAGAGGCGGAAGACTCAAAACGCCATTCAAGTTTCTCATACCTCCCTCGAGAGTTTCCGGTCTGGAAGTGTTTTTGTTCTTCTACTTCCGTTTCCAAGTCTCATTCGAAACCTCTATTGGCTGCGATAGGTGTCTGATGTGCTGTCGATCCCTGCCAGGTCCAGCGTTTGGCGGTAAGAGCATGGATGGGGAGGCAGCTGCCGCCGAGGCTGCGGCCGAGACCACGGCGTTACCTTGCTACCGCTGCACCGAGTGCAACAAGCGCTTCGCGAAACGCGTAAGCCTCATGTTCCACCTGCACTTCCACCTCACGGGCGGCTACCCCTGCGGCCGATGCCAGTCCGTGTTCGTCAGCCGCTACACGCTCAAGTACCACGTCCTGGACAAGCACCAGGGCGTCGCCGGTGAGGGTTGTAGCCAAGTCAGTGGTAACGGCGCCAGCGTCTGCTTGGACTTGTTACAATGCGCGCTGTGCCCGTGGAAGTACGAGACGCCACAGTCACTGACCTACCATGTTCTGTCCACCCACGCCCCGCCATCGCCGCCCCCGGTGGAGACGCTGGCCTGCACGCTGTGCAGGGAAGAGTACCCGTCCGCTGACGCGCTGAGGGAGCACGTGTGGACCCACGTTCCGGACGACGCCCAGGACGACGGTGACGTCGGCGTCAGACTCGGGGAGGAGCTGCCCAGCCACGACCAGGCGCCACCGAACGCCAAAGCGGAAGCGGTGCTGCTGCCGTGCCCTCTCTGCCGTCGAAAATTTGCGAAGCGGAACCACCTGTCCAACCACCTGCGCGGCCTCGCTCACCGGGCGCGCGTCAAGGCAGAGAAGGGTCGTGTCCAGCAGCGCGTGTCCAAGTCCCACCTGGACAGGCGCAACAAGTCCCTCCAGGCGGAGCCCGGCGACGGCGGCTGCATCAAGAAGATCCCCGCCAACGCCAACACCCTCCAGCTGCAGGCGCCGCCCGAGCCCGAACCGTTCACCTGCAAGCTCTGCCGCCGCCGCTGCGCGGACTTCCGCGGCCTCAGGATCCACGTCGGCCGTGTCCACGAGACCCACCGCGCCCGCCTCCTTAAGACCCCCCGCTCAAGGTGGAGACCTAGTGATCCGAATTGGAAATCGAGGCCACACGCCTGCCCCAGTTGTCCCTGGAGGTTCAAATCTACGAGCCATCTGAGAGAACACATTCAGTTAAAGCATGTTGCCGTGGAACCTATAAAGTGTCCTTTTTGTGGAAAGGCTTTTCCTCTTCAGAGGTTTATGAGGAGGCATGTATTGCTGTTTCACAATGAAGAATAGTTTTTTCTCATATATATAAATTAATCACAAAACTATTAGGCTAAAACTATGTTGATAGTACATGAATATGACCAGGTTTATTTTTTAAATTTTTTAAAATACATTGTCTCTTATTTTGCGCTGAATAAGTAAGCATATTTGTTTTGAATTAAAGGGATCTGCACTGAAGCCACCCTTGCCTGTTTTTCATTTCAAAGAATTCCTAGCATCACTCCACTTCCCAATTATTCACAATCATTTTTATACCACAAAATTACCACCAGTTATTCAAGCTTTAGAATTTCATAAGATTCTTCTTCGCAAGCCGCTAGTCGGTGCCACTCTAGGGCCAAAACTTTCTCAATAGAAAATGAGTAGATCGATTTGATTGATCTCAATCATGAACAGATTCTGGTGTCACCGCCTGCGCCGCCTGGTGTGCAGATAGCCCCGTCTTCTGCTCGCACGCGTGTCGCGCGGGCTGCCTATCTTCGCACTTGCAGGCGCTCGGTGTTCGCAGCGAGGACACTGGCTGCGCGCAGTTTTCGCTAGAGAAAATTCGAACGTACCGGTGTTCCAAACTTGTGACTGCCACGATACGCCTCGACAGGGGCATGCCGAGCAATGCCGAGGCCGGGCCGAGAGCTGCCAGCTCGGCGATGACAAGGTACGGCCGGGTGAACTTTGGCCGGGCCGTCCCCCCTGGTTCCCCCCCCCCCCACCTGGCAGACCGACACTGACTAGCGGCGGCAGGACAGCGCTCAGCTCGGCGCGCGGCACAGTCCGTATTTGCGTCTCGTCAAGCCGAGCGTAAAGAGAGGCAGGTTCGATAAGGCTGCGCGGCGTGGTCCCCGTGCGGTCCCGGGGACGGGCCGGGGCAGGGCGTCCCCTGCAGACAGACGCCGACGGGCGTGCACCGCGGCTAGGCAGGCAGAGCGGGCGGAGCGGACACCACAACCAGCATCACAGCGGCACACGGCGGCCATGGCACTAGGTACGAGGAGTCCCCGGTCATATCCCCGGTGATGGTGCCATCGAACTGTTTGCTGTGGGCAGCCCAGCCCAGCCGAGGGCGGATGCAAGTGCAGCCAAGGCAGGGAAATCGCATCTTGGAGAGCAGGTATTTGAAATTCACTTCGACTCCACTTTCGGAGCGGCTGCGGGTTCAAATACCGGCTCGAGAGGCCTCGATTTTTCTCTCCCGCATTCCGCATCCCTCCTCCCTCCCGACCCGAACAGGCCACTGGCACAACTCACTTCCAGCGCACGCCGCACGCACACCGCCGGCGCCGTGGTGCCGTACTTGTACTTGAACCCGTGTTGGCAGCGAGATGGGTGCAGCAGAGGTACGTGCTGGCCGTCATGATGCTGCTGGCCGTCATGAACATCTACACGATGCGCGTCTGCCTGTCGGTGGCCATCGTGGAGATGGTGTCTCCGGCCGCCGTCAACACCAGCACCGTGGTTGCCGACCCCGATCGCTGTCCGGCCCGGGACGGCGACCCGGGCGCTACCGTGTCCTCCGCCGGCCATGTGAGTTAAACTTAGCACGGCGTCCCCCGGCGACCCCCGGCCCGCCTCACCCCACTCCCTCTCCGTCTACGCCATCCTCGGCCGCGCTGTCGTCACACTGTCTCTGCTGCAGAACGGAGAGTTCTCCTGGACGCCGGCGCTGCAGGGCGTGATCCTGAGCTCCTTCTACTACGGTTACGTCCCGTCCCACCTGCCCGGGGGCGTGTTCGCGGACCGCTTCGGCGGCAAGCACGCCCTGGGCCTGGGGCTGCTGGTGACCAGCATCACCACGCTGCTGTCGCCGGCCGCCGCGCGCCTCGGCCCCGGCTACCTCATCGCCCTCCGGGTCATCATGGGGCTCGGCGAGGTGCGTCACGCCGCCGCTCGCGGGATCAGTTTCAAGGGGGACTCGGAGTAATGGACCTGTCACGAGGATGCCGCCGCAGGTCCCGCGGGCCCCTCCCCACTTGTCTGTCATGAGCGCCCACAGACCGGTGGCCGCCAAGCGCTTGCTGAATGTCTCACCTCGACCCGCCAAGTCCGATCTAAACTGAACAGTGAGAGGACATTGCAGTGCGGACTGCGACCCCGTCCTGGCCTCACTCCGAATCCGCAGAGCGACACCAGCCAGGGAAATGACATGCATACAAGAAACACACGCGCTCTCTTCAGTCAGTACTTGAACCTCGGCTCGGCACCCCAAAAAAGAAAATTATGCGCCGAGCGCAATTTCTTATACCTCTCGGAGCCTCGCGTCGTAATGCGTCGGTAATTCGGACGTACTTTGTAGGTGACGACGGCCTAAAGCGTCTTGTAGGAAATTGCTACGGAGTTAGGGTCCTTATTCGTAGTAATTACTACGGATAAGTTCCCCCAATCCTATTCGTAGGAAATCATACGAGCGAGGTCGGAGGTAATCCGCGGCAATTCAGGGGTAATCGCAGTCGCTGCGCTGTGGCGTCACCGCCCCCTTCCCCCCGCGCGGCACCGCCCGGCCCGCCGCTAGTTGCGCCGTATTAAATAGACGAACTCTCAAGAGGGAAATTGCCTGTATGCATCCTGCACGCATTCCAAGGGGTATTTTGTGGGCCCCGTTGGTAGACACCCCCGTTGGTGTTGGGGACACGACACTGGGCAGGGCACCCGCCCCGCTGGGCACCCGCTGGGCACCCGCCACTACATGACCGACCGGCCAGCAGTGCCGCCAACGCCACGCTGCGCAGTGCTGCCAACGCATCGGCCTCGTGTTTCAGGGCGTCACGTTCCCGGCCATCAGCGCGCTGCTAGGACAGTGGGTGCCTCTCGCTGAGCGCAGCCGCCTGGGCGCCCTCGTGTACGCAGGTACGTCCATATGTTTGACATTTCTAATTTATTCTGATCCTAATTTTTGATTAGTATATTTCTCTTTCTTTTAGTTTTGTGAACCGAAGTTCCCCTCTTTTCGTTGTCAGGTGCCCAGCTGGGCAGCGTGCTGGGCACGGCCGGCACCGGGCTGCTGCTGCACTGGTACGCGTGGCCGTCCGCCTTCTACTTCTTCGGCGTCCTGGGCGTGGCGTGGTACGTCCTCTGGCTGCTGCTCTGCCACTCGTCCCCCGACCAGCACCCGTACATCTCGGCCAGCGAGCGCGCCTACATCGCCTCGCACCTCAAGCAGGTGAGGTGACCGGTAGGGGCGGAGCGGGGCGGTCCTGGCCTGGAGCGGAGCGCCTGCGAGGTAGGCAAGCCCGTCGCGCCGTGCTGTCGGGCAGGCTGGCCTACCTCCTGCCTTGCAGGCGCTGGTCGCTCCGCTGGCTCCGCCGGACCTGACCCTGACCCACTTCGCTTCTGCCCTGCAGAACGGCGGCAGCAGCAAGCAGCCCCGGACCCCCTGGAGGGGCATCCTGACGTCCTGGCCGGTGTGGGGGCTCGTGGTGATCCAGGTCGGCCACGACTGGGGCTTCTTCACCATGCTCACGGACCTGCCCAAGTACATGAGCAGCGTGCTGCGCTACAACATCGCCCAGGTGCCGTGCGCCCGCAGGCCGCAGGGGCGACAGACAGACAGGTAGACGCACACGAAGACAGACGCGCTGACGCGGCGGCCCATGTTGCAGAACGGGCTGCTGTCGTCGCTGCCGTACCTCACCATGTGGTTCACCTCGATGGTGTTCGGCGCCCTGGCGGACTGCTGCATCGTCAGGGGCGTCCTGTCCGTCCTCAACGTGCGCCGCATCTTTACGTCCATCGGTGAGCCGCGCCGTTTGGCCCCGTCACCTTTTCGACGGAGCCCTGTTGTCTCACGGCCTTTCGGTCCTGCTTCACAGCGTCGGTGGTGTGCGCGCTGGGCATCCTGGCCGCCTCGTACGCGGGCTGCGACTCGACGGCCGCCGTGGCGCTGCTGGTGGTGGGCATCGGCGGCATGGGCGCGGCCTACAGCGGGATGCGCGTCAACGCCCTGGACCTGACCCGGCGGCACCCCGGCACCGTCATGGCCCTCGTCAACGGCGTAGGCGCCATCTCGGGGATGGTCTCGCCCCTGCTCATCGGCCTGCTCACCCCTACCGTAACCAGACTTTATTGGATTGTTTCGTACTAGAAATTTAGTTTTTCATCAGCCTAAACTGAATTCTAAAAGCTTTTTTTCTCTGATTTCTGCAAATTTTGTGTCATGCAGACACAGAGGCACTCCCATGTATTTGACTTTCTCTAATCTTGATTTTTTTTCTGACTGTTTTTTTTTCCACTGTGCGCCGATTGTTTTTGAAGCGTAGTCTCCCTTGCTATAGAACCGCATGGAACACTTTGTCGGTAACATCATGTTCATGTTCATGCCCCTCCTAGGAGACGATGGCGGAGTGGCGGCTCACATTCTGGGTCGTGTTCGTGGTGCTCATGGTGTCCAACACGGTCTACGTGGTGCTGGCGCGCGCCGACGTCCAGCCCTGGGACCACGCCGACGACGAGGACACCCAAGACCGGCGGAGAACCTCCAGCCAGGTGTCCTCCTAGCCCCTCAGCGAAGCCGCCACCCCCACCCCTGTGGACTGTGGCCCTGAGCTCTGACTGAATAGCGCATTTTTACACGTCCCACAAGTACCATATACTCATCATCAGTTTTCAGTTCATGTCATCTTCAATGTTTGTTCATTCATTCTTAGCAGTCTCATGTATGAGTGTGCCATGTCAAAAGTTCGATGGTGGTGTATTTTGTTCCCCTTTTTAAGAGATTTGTGTCGTGCACGTGGTGCAGATGGGTGCCACACATACTGAAACGTTATAATTTTATACATATTTTTTTGTAAATATAAATCGTATTTTTAGTAAATCGAACCCAGCTTTCCTTCTCAGTGGGCCAAATCCCTAGAAATCCATAACTGAACAGGCCAGTAACAGAATAAGTGAAAATGGCATTAAGCAGCAATAACATCGGAAATTACACCACCAACCAAAGTAAGTCCGTGTTGAGTCGAAGTATATCAAAGTCGGAGGAACATGACAGCGAGAGTTCATACTCCTCACTGGGTTGTTGGCGCCCCTGGCGTCAGCACGTGTACACTTTGATGTCCTCGCAGGTGCAGGAGACGGTGCCGTTGCTCTGGGCGGCGTCCGGGTTGGAGTCCTTGCCGCTGAACTGGACCAGAACGACGACGTACGTGACGATCGTGCCCGCCACCTGTCACGGAGTGTCACAGACTGTCAGAGTGTTGTCACACGAGCACAGGTCGATGGAGCAAACTTTGTCTCTCCCTCTCTGGGGAGGCGGGCAGCAGAAAGGGTCCCAGCCAGCATTATAGACTGTCGAAACGATATCGACAAATTCAAAGAAATCCATGTAATCCACCGTCGATTCGATATCGAAATGGTATCGGAAGTCGATTTTCTTTGTCGATTCATCAAAGAATCGATTTAGAAAATCGAGCTTTGACAAAATTTTGTCACCACCGATATCGGTTTGGTACAATTTCGACAGTCTATTCCTGGCTGGGTGGCTGGGGCAGCCGTGGGGAACATGTCGTACAACAAACGGCTCGGAGATATTAAGCCGTAGGAAATGCAAAAGGGCAAAATGGGAGAGGAAAGTGGAACGTGTGCCGTTGTGACGACTGCCGGAACCAAAGAGAGGGGAAAAGTAAAGTGACGTTCCTGCGATGGGAGGAAGTTCCAAGCGGGGACACTGACAGGGTTTCGGGGCGGATAAGTATAAGGGCTGCTACAAGTCAACCTGGGCACAAGTTGTCCCTCTCCCTCCTAGGCGCGCAACTAGACTGTTTTGGTCTCTCGCTTGGTTGCTATACCCCCCCCCCCCTTTTACCTTTCCCCTCTCCCCGCAAGATCTGGCTGTCTTACTTTCGCGTATGTCTGCTATGAGAAATCATGCCGTGCATATGAAAGATTTGTCCCGGCTCGCATCGATTTCTCGTAGCTACCGCAGCCCCGCGGTACCACTTCCTTTTACGCGCTATTCGAGCTCACAACACGCGCAGGGAATGAACCAAATGGAATGGATAACTAGTTGGGATTATGAGTGGGGTACAGACGGAACGGACACTAGAGCTAATCTGAATCCGATACCAAACTTAAAGCGCAGCAGCTTCACACCTTCAACAAAAAGGACCTCGATATCGAGAAGAAGTTGCAGCCCGTCAGCGCCACATTGTCCGTCAGGACCTGCATGAGGAACCGCTCCACCTAAAACACCACAAGCGGAAGGTGTAAAGTAAAAATTTGAGAGCTCACATTTAATTATTTAAAAAAAAAAAAAAAAAACTCGCCTCGATGGAGTAGGAGGAGGACGGGATGCTGAAGAGGACCTCACGCGGCCGCCTGCTCTCCTCGTTGATGTTGGCGGCCAGGTACGTCATGAGGGTCATGCGGAGCAGCAGGTACGACATGGAGAACACGAAGAAGGCCTTGTGGAACCACGACACGCCGGCGGGGCTGCGCGCACACGGACAGCCCGGCATCAGCTGGTCCCGGCCGCGCCCGGCCTCCCTCCCCCACCCCTACTCACTTCATGATGGAGAGCAGCTGCAGGCAGATGAAGTACAGGTCGGTGGTGTACGCCACGAGGATGAGCGGCCCCAGCAGCCCATCCACCTGCCGCACCAGCTCGGCCAGGGTGTTGTAGTGCTTCCGCTTCCTGCGCCAGTAATCACCGCTGAAGACCTGACGGACGGATTCGGCTTGTTAGACCTGGGCTGGGCACCGACGGGAGTTTCGGAGGCGGCGGCCGGCGACGGAGGCGTCGCCGGTGTGCACGCCATGTAATATTTTGCCAGCGGCGGCGGCGTGGGCGTGAAAAAAAAAAGATGTTTAAAGAGATTTTTAAATTATAGGTCACTGTCGTCCCGCAGAGCAGAACCGCTGGCTCGCGCGGGGCGCTCTGTCCGCGCGCCGGACCCCTTGTCCCTTGTCGCCATCTACTAATCTCATTTATCATTTGTTATTTTAACTGGTTTGGAAATTCCCGATCAGAATTATTTCAACAGTGGCACTCGCCTTGGTTTGCAGCGCCAGCGCCTCCAGCTCGGCGTTGACCAGACGGAAGCGCGCAGACAGCCCCATGGCGACCAGCGCGATGAACAGGTCCATGAAGTTCCAGACGAACACGTTGACGAGCTGCAGCGCCAGCACCAGCAGCGCCTTCCACGTCGCGAAGGAGAAGAGCGTGAAGGTCTGCGGGGAGAGCGGACAGTGAAGCCGACTGTCAGGCCGACGACCCTCGGCGGACGGGAGCGGGAGCTCACCTTGAGGTACTTGGTGAAGAAGTAGCCCTGCCACACCAGCTGCAGCCCGCCGCGCTTGTAGCACGGCCAGACGTAGAAGAGGGTGCCGGCGTTGGACAGGGCGTGTTCGACTGCAAGTACCACAGCGCCATGAGTGTGAGGAGTGTGCATGTCGTGGTCGTGGTGTCGTTTGGGTTGCCTAGTCGTCAGCTCGCAGGCGCTTGTGGCCGAAGGCCAAAGCCTCTGAATTCTACTCTACCCGAGACCCTTACCCAGTTGCGCACAAAATGGAATAGTGGAACAAAATATCTCACGGCTTCCAAACCACGTGATGGTTTCATGACTATTTTTCCCACACCAGTCCGAAGGGGCAGTGCCGGGAGCAAACCGACATTAGCACGGGCCGGAGTCCCCCGACTCCGGCCTCGGTGGGTTCGATTCCCACAGGCGGTTCCCGACGCACTTCCTCTGGGAGACTTTTAATCGGAATCAAAACATTTCAGTAGCCTGAAATTCGACTGAAAATTTTTCGTGAAACATTTCCCGTATAGCCAGTCAAAACTGTCAATTCCTGCGAAAATTTCCCCATTCGCATCTCTACTGATTCACTCTAGATGGCGGGAAAACATCGTCCCCGTCGTTTTGAAATTTTCATAATTTTCCATCGAGCGCACGGCAGCCGACGGCTACACTCACCCACGGCCATGGAGAAGGAGGCGGCCGTGAGCGCCAACATGCGGGGCCTTAGCCCCGGCGGCGTGCCGTAGGAGCGCAGGCAGGTGTCGTCCACGCGGGCCATGTCCTGGAGCAGGCGGCTCCAGGAGCCGCTCAGCCGCAAGAACAGCATCTGCGCCACAGCCGTCACGCCGAAGAACATGGCGTGGACTGGGAGCGCCAAGCCGAAAGCCAAAAGTGTTTTACGGGCGCTGCGGCTCCAAACAGCGGGCGCGGCCAATGGCAGCAGACTTTACCGGAGGTGTTGAAATTGATGCCGTTCTCCACCATGCGGGCCGAGGCCAGACCCGACTCGAAGACGGCGCCGACGATGATGAACACGGACAGGGCCGTCCTGGGTGACTTCCAGCTGAAGGTCGCCCGGCTCGCGTCCGACGGCTTGCTCACGGGGAGCAGGCCGAACACCTGCGACAGAAGGGTCAAGAGCTCGATAGTGTTCCCCGGACGGGGTGAGCCTTCAGCCACCCACCTCCCACCTGCGACAGAAGGGTCAAGAGCTCGATAGTGTTCCCCGGACGGGGTGAGCCTTCAGCCACCCACCTGCGCCACGACGAGAGCGGGCTTGAACCCCTTCAGGAAGGCGTGGCCGGCACCGTCCGCCACTCCCCCGCTGGCGCCGGCTTTGGCGCCGCCGAGGCCGCGGAGGCCGTCTACGACGAACGGCCCCCACGGCCCAGGACCGGGGCTGGTGGGCAGAGTCCAGGCGCGCCTCCGCACCACGGCGAGCGAGTCCTCGCCATCCCGGCTGCAGTCATGACCCTCGAGATCGAGGTTGGCGTCGAGGTGGCGGTCGCTGCGGGCGCGGCTGGCATCTGTGCAGAGCCATACCGTATTGACAGGATATTGGAACGGGGCGGGCAGCTCGATGGGGCCTTCACTTTTGAAAAATTTGGTGTACAGTAGAAAAAAACTTCATCATAAAAAATCATAAAATATCAAAATAATAAGGCTGAGAAAAAAACTCAAAAGTCACGAGTACTCAGAAAAATGCAGAAAAAAAAATCAAATAAAATCAGAAGAATAAGCCATGATTTACATCGGTGTACATCGAGAAGGGGCAATGATGCCCCCCTCGGGACAGCTCTCGGGGCTGGCGCCCGCGACCCTCACCTCGGAACTGCAGCGCGTGCGTGTTCAAGTCGAAGGTCATGGTCAGAACGTCGGGGGTCCCATGCCAGGTCGGCCTGCGCCTGGGCCTTGTGGACCTCGGGTCCGAGCTGGGGCTGGGGTCCTCCCGGAGGCGGCGGTGGCGGCGGCGAGCACATGGCCGGCGGCAGCTGTCGACGGCGGCAGCCCTACCCCCCGGGACGGCCGGGAAGGCGAGGCTCGGCCTCCGGTTCGGCCTCAGACCCTCGGCGACGACGCCCCCTTGCGGGACTCATCATGCTGCCAGCCCAGACCCCTGCCCCACTACCATCCAGGTCCGGGACCGTGGCGACAAGGGCAGGCAGGCGCCAGTGAGGGGACACGGCGGGCCTGGTGGCGGCGCCTGGTGGCGCCTGGCGGCACGGCACGTGGGCGGGGCTGGGATCGGGGCACGCTGGCCTCGCGTGAACGCCCTCCGCGGACTGTCAGCGCTGCCGGCCAGAACCACATCAACAACCCCCTTCCGCCCCCTCCCCCTTCTCACCCTCCTACCCCTGGACGGAAACACTTACTTGTCGCGGAAAGACAATACCGAATACGCTCTGCGATTGCGCTCAACTGCTTTCCGTCCCGAGTTGTTTCTTTTTAGCAGATGATACCTCAAAACACTAACATTAAAGCTAAAAATCAAAACTTAATTAGTTTGAGGTGTCAGCTAGCTTTTACTCCCGATAAGTCGAAAAGACGTAGCGAAAAGGCGAGCCGCGGGCCGCGGGCCGCGAAATCGTCGCGCACTGCTCACTGTTATAAAAATCCACAGAAAAATCACAGAAAAGTGAGGTCAATTAATTACACAGACGGTATGTGCCCCTTCTGTACCACGTCACAGACTGATCACAGAACCTCTGTGCACAGAGACTTCTGGGCACAGAGGCTCTGTGCTTGTTCTGTGCTAAAAAGTTCTGTGAAGTTTCGGTGATTTGGCACAGAATTTTTTACAGTGTCGGGTAGCATTGTTGTCCAGAACGCCGCCGGCTCGGCTCCGCCTGCACTCGCCTGGCCTCGCCTTCGCTCGCTTGGCCAAAGGGCCTCTACCGAAACCGAAAATTAACTTTCCGGTAAACAAATTTGCCTCAGGAGATGTTCTTTCCTTTCAAATATCTTCTGCTCTCCCTCACAATACAACAAAAGATAAGTTCTGCTTTCACAGACACACACATTTAGAGTTGGTATCATCTGCTTACTATTTAAATAGGGTTTTTTTTTTTTTTGAACGGACTGTAGTAATCTTTAAGGTGGTGGCGACCGACAGGCCCGTGGTTCAAATCTTGCTGGTCTCCCAACTCTCTCTTGTGACACCAGTGTTGGGGACAGTGGCTAGAGTGTGCTTTCCGAACCTCGCGCCGGTGTGGCTGTCCAAGTGACCGTGCAGGCTGCGTGTCATGTCATGTGATGTACCCCCGCGCTCACTTCGGCCAATATGGGTGTTTGTGTGCTGTCCGAGCGTGGCGCCAACAGGGCCACCCACACACACACACACACTATCTGTAAATAATCAATCCCGTCGCATGCCGTGGTGTACGCAGCCATTAGCTGGTAGCTGCCCTGACCTGCCTCAGCACAGCACGCCTCAGCACGCCTCAGCACGCCTCAGCACCGCTCGGCTCGGCTCAGCACTTCCTGCCTCTGATTGCCCCTGCCGCCGCCGCCCCCCGCGGCCCTTGCAGCAGCGCTGTTTGCTGTGTGAGGTGTGTGGTGGTGGTTGCCCCACCCCTTTTCACATCGCAACCAGTTTTTCATACCGGATACCACGCACGCACGCACGCACGCACACACACACACACACACACACACACACACACACACACACACACACACACACACACACACACACACACACACTAGCAACCATCGCGAAAAATACAAACTGCGGGGCAATCGGGGAAGAAAAACAACACGAGTGTGTTGTCAAGCGAGGGGGTGAATAACAGAGGCGTTTCGAAACGTTGTACGATTGACTGCGAGGTTTATTCAGGATGGAACATAATGCTGCTGAACAAAATTCTCGGTTGGGCTTAACAGTCCTGCTTGGTGGGCTTGAGGGCCTTCCTGTTGAGACCTCCACGAGTGATGGCGGCCTCCACGGCCTCCTTCTTGTCGGCGGCGAGGGTGGTCTGACGGCTCAGGACCCAGGCGGACTCTGTAACGGCATCGAGGACACGGATGAGGCGAGCAGTGACGCCGAGCGCCTGCGAGTGACAGGGTAGGCCAGCCCGCACGACACGCGTGCGCGCACAAGTCGGGATTGCCTACCCGCCAGGCGCCGTGTGCGCCATGACTGGACAAACTAGGTGCGCGCACAGGTCGGGATTGCCTATCCGCCAGGCGCCGTGTGCGCCATGACTGGAGAAACTAGGTGCGCGCACTTGCGACAGAGACGTTCTTTCAAGGACCACTCTAATGTAATGGGCATACCGATCTTGAGGAAGCCAAGGAGGTCGGCGCAGGAGTAGACGACGGAGTAGTTGTTGTAGTCGGTGTCCAGGACCCAGTAGTTGGCCTGGCGCTTGCCGAAGACTGGACACGTCAAACAAAACAGGTGTTGGGTGAATGTGTGGAGTTACACCGCAGCAGCTGCGGGGCGGTGAGAACCGTGTTCAGTAACCTACTTGGGACCTGGAAGGTGACCAGGAGCTCAGCGTCTCCATTTTGGCCGGTGATCTCGGCGTAGCCTTCCTGGGTGATGTCATTGCCCAGCCTGCACACGGAACACACGGTTTTACTCGAATATTTTTTTTTCTCAGAAAAGAACTGACCTTTCTAAAAACAGTGTCGGTATCGGTTGAAACCTCATTAATTTTTTCTTTTTCTCTGACCATTGTGATTCTTCTTTGACATATTTCTGCTTTTTCGAACATTTTGGGTCGTGTATTTTTTTTCTCCACCTGCTTTATGTTGATTTTTTCTGCCAATGTACACCGAATTTCGAAATTGACGTCGCCCTCGGGGCGAGACAGGACCGGGCTGGGTGAGAGCGAGAACTGTGTGACTCACCAGAACCTCATGGCGTTCTTGACGTGCACCTTGCCGTCACCCTGGAGCGTGTACTCGGCCGTCGAGCACTTGCCGCCCAGCTCCCAGATCTGGGAGTAGGCCTCGATCTCGTACCATTTGCCGGCGTACTGTAGACCGCAGAGTCATAAGTCAGAGAGAGGGTCCGTGTGTAGAGCCTCAAATCCGAGGCTGCAATGACACACACTACCCTGCCGTGGTGGTCTATTCCACCCCTGGATAACACTCCGACGATGGACTCCCCGAGCCTCTCACCTGGGTGACCTGGAAGTTCCTGACGACATCGGCCGACTTGGGGCACTTGCCGATGCTGATCTCGAAGGCGAGGCCCTGGGCCGCCAGGCAGAGGCAGACGAGCAGGATTGCGGCGGTGTTCATGGTGGCGGTTGTCTTCGCGGTGGCAGACGACTGTGTCTTGGGAAGCCCGCCCCGTCCCTTTTATTTAGGTTTTGCATCTGCAGTATCACCGTTACGTAACGGTGTTGCCTGTTTAAGTGGCCCTTCGACTTCGCGGATCGTGGTTATGTAACGCGAAGAGTTCGGGAGCCACTGAAGAGGGCGCATCGAGAGCGTGCCGTGGACGTCAGACGACAAGAAGGTTCAATTTTTTTCAAGCAGTTTGCAAACAATCGACAACACTCGAAGACAGAATGCGCACCTTTCGTGCCGTATACACAGCTGTTCGAAAATGAAAACACGGCAAAAGAAACACCTTTTTTCCGAAGGATCATGCATGTTGAACTCCCATAAAGATCCTTCTAAAAGAAGGGTTTCCTTTTTGCCGTGAAGCGCTGCAATTTCATAACCGAATAAGTAATTACAATGTTTTCAAGTGTCGGAAAGATACCTCACTTTGCTGGCTCCAGTCCTTTTGTCGTGACTAAAGAGGCGCAGGTTTCTTGCAACCACGCCGCGCCATGCCGTGCCGTTTAGCACAGCGGCTTGGCAGCTGCTGATCACACACGGACATGGACTTGGACGGTAAACTCCGTGGGAAATGACTCATTTGACATGCACGGGGTACTTGGAGAAGACCTTTATTTCCCTACACAGGTCATCGCTGCAAAGCCTAAAACTTCCATGCGAAACGTTTGGGGTGGGGGTCATGAATGGTAATAGTCGAGCTTTTTTTCTGACTGTTTTTCATACGAGTGTGGGCGTATGCGAGTGTATTAAAACTTCCTTCCCCCCCCCCCCCCCCCCCCCCTTCCCCCCCGGTGGAGTGAGAGGGGCTTCCGTTTGGAGAGGGGCCCGCGACCACGCTCGCTAGAACGTGATTTGTGGCACAGGTCGTGGCTTAGACAGTGGCCCACACCACACCTGCACTGCTTGGAGCGATAACAGGCACTGATTGCCCGCCCCCCCCCCCCTCCCCCCGGCGCCCCGCGCTGCGCCGTTCTGCGCCCGGGCACGCCCTGCCGTGCCACCCACTCTAAACGTGTTGTTTTCACGTCCCAGTCAATAACGCTCCGAATGAAACCGAGCGGACGCGGGAACGAGATTTTTGTGTGGGCAGCACACAAAAAAAACAAAAACCACACACATACACAACCAAAAGAAACGACGACACTAGACTGATATTCACATTCGGCGGCGTGACAGCGCGAGGCGTGAGTATGAATATTGATTCTCTGTTTATTCGCGGATTTGACCGACGGCCCGGCCGGGGTCTGCGGCGGCTCTGCGGGGGCGGCTGGAAACTTGCTGACAGCTTTTCCATTCCACCGTGTGACACCCCGTTTTAATTTGTGCTTCCGCCGTTGGCAGTTTCATGATTCGGACCAATCCGTCGCGTTGTTATGTCTCCCTGTCGGGCCGGGGGCGGGGTGCTCGCAGTGTAACTTCTGGAAGTGTAGTATGACATGAGTCGGCACCGTCGACCCTACAACGTATCGAAAATATCAGTTATAACTAGTCTCTTGGAGTAGTTCGCCCCCCCCCCCTTCCCCAAAACACACCCGTTATGCTATAGATTTTCACATTTCAATTCACATATTTTATAAATCTGTCATTGCTCTAATTGACCCCGGCATGAGCCGAATAAACTCATTTGAATTTCACTTCCGCGGCCCACCGAGGCCTCTGACTCATTGCCGGCCCGGTCAGGCCACCCGCTCAGGTGACGCGCTCCTGAGGAGCGCGGCGCCGGGCTTTAAAAGGACCCGCGAGCCTTCAGTACGACAGTACCACTCATTGTGACCACTCATCGCGACCACTCCTTAGTATTACTCTTTGCAACCACTGCAAGCGGCCACTCTACTCTATGCCTGACCGCCCATCACTGTCATCTCTAACGTCAAAGTCCAGCCACTAGATTGAGCCATCCACACAACGTCCTAGAACATCTAATATTCTCCGTCTTCAACTATCAGCATACTACACTTGTACAGTGAGTTGGATAACCAGTGATCTTGTATTACCTGTGAGTGATTTTTATTAAAGAGCACAGTTGGTGAAAAATATTAAGTGGTACTCCTTCAGATCAAATCAAACGTATCTACAACATAAAGGAACAGTGTGTGGTTTCGAACATATACCGAGTCATCCTCAACCTATATCCCCACATCCCTATCCAAAACACCATACCCCCCCCCCCCCCCCCCCCCTAACGCACCGTCGTAGGAGTAGCCTGGAGGAGGAGGTGGCCCAAAGGTTGCCGGTGGTTTGTGCGGGATATGGAGAGGGCGAAACATGGATAGAGAGAGATACAGAGACAGAGAGAAAGAGAGAAAGAGAGAGAGAGAGAGAGAGAGAGAGAGAGAGAGAGAGAGAGAGAGAGAGAGAGAGAGAGAGAGAGAGAGAGAGTGGGAGCGGGGGACTGCGGGGAGAGATGAGAGTGAGAGTGAGACAGAGCGAGGATGCTGCTGCTGCTGCACCCTTGCGAGGGCCTCTCACCGCCCTCTTCTCCCCTCCCCACCCCGGCCGGGGCCGGCCCTTGGAAGCAGACGGGAGTATTGACCTTGGATGACCCTGAACTTGCCCGCTGCGGAGAAGGGTCGACCCGTGCCGCCCCCTGGCGAACTTGCGCTCAACTACTCGGCACGCGGCTCCGCGGCCATCCCCACACGGGTGCCGCCACCCTCCGCCAGAGGGCGCCTCAGGCGCTGCCACCGCGCCGAAACTGTCCACGTATTGCGGAGGATACTGCAGCTGTTTGAAATAAAAAGTGATCCGTAAGCTGACTAAAGTATCGTTATTTTCTTCGTTACCACCCAATACCTCGCAGTACGGACAAAATGTGCTTCGCAAGGAAGTCCGCGTTGCGATGCTGCTTGCGATGCTGAAGTATTCTTCGCAAGGCTCTGAGCTGGCATATGGCAAGCATATGCCACGCCGTGTGCAGCCAAGGCCAGTCATGGCCATCCGCACTAGATGCAACTTCGGGAACACACATCAACACTTTTTTCCCCCACATTCTCTGTAGCCCTCAAATATGCAGGGTAACAGAGTCACTCTCCCCCGCTCTCTCTTCGTACCAACCATCCCTACTTCTTTACTGCACGCCGATTCGTCGCTTTATTCGATGCCTACGGCGAAGTGGTCGGCATATAAAGTGGGGTGTTTTAGGGCGTTACGCGATCTCACACTCATATTCTCTCTCTCTCTCCTTTCTCTCTCTCTCTCTCTCTCTCTCTCTCTCTCTCTCTCTCTCTCTCTCTCTCTCTCTCTCTCTCTCTCTCTCTCTCTCTCACTCTCTCTCTCCCTCTCCCTCTCC
Organism: Odontothrips loti; assembly: GCA_038380765.1. Lineage (NCBI taxonomy): Eukaryota > Metazoa > Arthropoda > Insecta > Thysanoptera > Thripidae > Odontothrips > Odontothrips loti. The sequence continues at coordinate 19,980,753 of CM076246.1, read as the reverse complement.
CTCTCCCCCGTCCTCTGCTGCCTGCTGGACCACCATGGGTGGGTGAGGAGGACACAGGCGTGTCAGCCTGGAGGGTAGGCACGGTGCGCACTCCTGCGCCCGGCGGGCCGGCCTACCCTGCCAGGCGCTCGGCAGGAGCCGGCCGGGGACCGTGTGCCCCCCAACCGACCGCCTTATGGGGGGCCATCAGCCTCGGCCCGGGGACAGTGTACCGGGGGGGCGCTGCCCACGCACTGCCCGCGCACCGCCTGACTGGGGGAAAGACATCACCGCCACACCGTTAAATACTTATAGACCGTGCCCGGGGAGAACTCACCAATCAGCGCGGCGGCCCTGTGAGCCTTCTGACGTCTCGCTACGTCCGTCCCCGGGGACAGCGGGGGCTCTCCACGACAGCCGGAGCCCGGAAGTCCCCGAGAGCCGAGCCGGGCCCGGCTTAACACATCCGGCAGCCGACCAATCCGCTCTCGACGCTCCGTGTGTGTGTGTGTGTGTGTGTGTGTGTGTGTGTGTGTTGCGTGTGTCGGGTGGAATGGTTGACGCCTTTGGTCTCTCTGTGTAATCCTTTCGGTCCTGCATCGATCAAAGTCGAAAGCAATTTCGTGATGTGATGCACGCCCCCCCCCCACACACATACGGTACATACCTATACACGTGGCACGTGCTGCTCGTTCTGGTGAAATTCTGTGTCCTCCTCCCTCCTTCTCCCCCCCCCCCCTCACCTTTCGACAGGTGACTGATGGCGGTCGAGCCCTGTGTGGTACGTTCGCCTAATGCGGTGTGGTGGGAATGGTTGTTGGTCCGTGGCACTGGGCCTCTCTACCATATTTCTCTCTCTCTCTCTCTCTGTCTTTCTCTCTCTCGCTCTCTCTCTCTCTCTCTCTCTCTCTCTCTCTCTCTCTCTCTCTCTCTCTCTCTCTCTCTCTCTCTCTCTCTCCGAGGAGAAGGACAGAGTGGAGAGCCAAAGGAACACGACGGACAGGTAGGTATGACCAGGGTACCAGGGGTGGTGGTTGGTAGTGGGGTGTTGATGTTCTCCGGGGATGGACGGGGCTCCGGCCCCGTTGTGAGGTCCGGGCTGCAGCTGCTGCTGCTGCTGCGGCGGCGGGGGCAGTGGATGCATTCCCTTTGATCTCTGCACGCCGAGCTGCTTTCTGCCCCGCCCGCCCCATCCTCATCTCCATTCCGGGTGTCGCCGCGCGAGTTCCTCGGCCCCTGCCGCCCCCGCCGCCCCCGCCGCCCCCGCCGCTCGCTCGCTGTCCGGTCGAACCTGAACATGCCGCTGGACCTGCAATTAGTACAATTAGCACCATCGAGCCAGCCATGATTGGACTGTCAAAACGATATCGAATCGATGTCGATCTCGATTCGACATCGACAAATTCAAAGAAATCGATTCCATCGATTTGATATCGAAATGGTATTGAAAGTCGATTTTCTTTGTCGATTCGACAAATAATCGATGAAAAAAATCGAGCCTCGACAAAATTTCGCCACCATCGATATCGATTTGATACAAATGTCGACAGTCTATTCCGAGCCGGCCGGGGGAGATCTGACTCTTATCGAAGCTCAGTAGGGGCCGCCGGCAGAGTTGCAGCAGCTCTATAACGAACGCGACGACTATCGAAAGTTTGAAACAGTCTTGCAAATCCAACGGCTCTGCTCCCCCCTCCTCCCCTCTCCACAAGCGACCCTCAACACCCCGAGATTTGGAGGGGTTCGGAGCGAAAGGGATGACAGCAGAGAGCGAGTGGAGGGGAAAGGCAGAGGGGGAGGGGGGAGGGCTGTTTGATTACTTGAGCAACTCGTGGCATATCCGCGTTGCCATAACAACTCATCGGCTGGTGGGGGTGTCCGGGTGTCGCTGCGGTGGGGAGAGGCGGAGGGGAGAGGCAGCGGGGCGGGGCGGGGCGGAGCCGGCGAATCCGCAAAGTTTCCACGTTATTATCAGCGGGGTGGTTCTTTTGTCTTACCAAACAGAATCCCTTGCGTCTATCTTAGTCCCTCCTGCTCAGCGTCCCACCCTTCCGCTCCCCGTCCTCTCTCTCTCTCTCTCTCTCTCTCTCTCTCTCTCTCTCTCTCTCTCTCTCTCTCTCTCTCTCTCTCTCTCTCTCTCTCTCTCCCACTCTCTCCCCCTCCCCGTGGGTCCGGACCGGAGCTGCGAAGGGGCAGGGAATGGGAAAAGCAAAGTCTCTGACCAGGGTTAAGGCTGGCTCGGGCGCCGGGCGCCGGTGCGTCGGCTGCCGGTGTCGTTTTCCGGCTTCGGCTGCCGACCTGCTGCAGGACAAGAAGGCCCTGGAACTGGAAAAATTACAAAGTGTGCGACTCCGCAAAGAGACGCTGCAAAAGACCTACGCAGACGATTCTCGCAGCTGTTGCTCAGGAAAACATCGCCAGTATGGGTGTGTCTCCGCACTTGAAAGCTCGTCAGCCTCTTGACGTGTACAGAGTACAGACACTAACTGTACTTTTCCTCGGCCGTTGGGTTCTGGCGGTCCGCCTCCAGGTCCGCCACGCCGATCACACGCGGCATACCACGGCCGCCACACCGCCCCGCCCCTCTCACCACCCGCTACCCCTGCCCCCTGCCCGCCGGCCACCAGCCATCTGCGTCCGCCCCCGCCATGAGCCGACCCGTGGCCAGTCGCTACAGCCGCGCCCCCGTGTGCGTGTGCGTGTGCAGGTTGTGCACAACCCAGTGAGCCTCCGCGATGCACCACCCCGCCGCCGCCGTGCTCATGGCGTGGCCTGTCCTCGTCTCGGTGCTGGCCGTGTCTGACGCCGGCAGACTCGATGCCCCCGCCGCGGACACCGCCAAGGTGACCTACCCCAACTTTAAAAGGTACTTGGAGTCGGTCCGGCCTCGCTGGCGGCAGCTGACGGCCACCTCTCCGCCTGCCGCAGCCGTCAACACGGGTCACCACCACGATAGCGGCTATGAAGACATCGGTGACGACGAGGATGAGGGGTGGGCCACCGGTGAAGGGAGCAAAGAGGAGAGGCGAGGGCCGGATGGGGCGGGAGAAGAAGAGAGCCCCGCCGACGAGGGGGCCGACCAGGACGCCGAGACGGTCGTTGACTCGGAGTCTGGCGCGGACACGAACGACGACGAGGGTGACGAGGCTTACGTGGAGGTGCTGGTCGATCCGGAAGAAACGTCGGCCAACAGGAACAGTCCAGATGTTGTTGACGCGACCGCGGCCACTGAGAGGGTGACGACAGCGGACATGACCACCGAGCCGGAAGGTGACGGCCATGGCAGCGCTGCTGGCGAGGCGGCCGACCGAGTTGGACAAGTAGTTAAGGCAGCCTCGGCCTCGGCCTCGGCCTCCCGGGGGACGACGGCGGCAGCGGCGGCAGTGGCGGAGACGTCACAGCCGAAACCGGCAAACTTGGAGAAATCACGAGGGCTGGTCGAGAAAGAAGGGCGGCCCACAAAGAACAGCGGGCCCTTAACTCAGGAAGCTGAGACCCCGTCCCCGCCGCGGCCCCGGGGGCTGTTCGACTGGGGGCGGCTCGGCGGGGGCGGCGGGGAGCCCGAGGAGTGGGACTTTGTGGTGGTCGGGGGCGGCACAGCGGGGGCGGTGCTCGCCAACCGACTGTCGGAGGAGCCGTCCTGGACGGTGCTGCTGCTCGAGGCCGGCGGTGAGGAGGAGCGCGCCAACCGGGTGAGTGAGTGGAAGGTGTCCGCCAGCGAGCGGGACAAGCCGTGTTCCTGAACGCTCCCCGTCCCGTCCCCACAGGTGCCCTTCCACGTCACGGATGTTCTGACCCAGCGCCGGGACCAGGTGTGGCCGTACTCTGGCGAGCCGCACGAGTGAGTACTCCCCCCCCCCTCCCCTTCGTGTTGCTGCAGCAGTAAGAGGTCGGTGTTCCCCGCCCCCAGACGCGGCTCCAGCATTTGTACAAGGATGGGGCAAAAGTAAAAAATATATAGGTTTCGGAATGTAAAAACAAATGCACTGATAATTTGTCCTTGTGAGCGGCATCTTGTGCATCCCAATCGGTAGGACACACCGTCCCTAGGGACAGCCCTCGGCCCATGCCCCCCGCCCCGCCTGTGTTCCAGCGCGTCCTGCCGCGGCCTCCGCCGCCGTCGCTGCCCGCTGCCGCGCGGCCGGGGGCTCGGGGGATCTTCCTCTGTGGGCTACATGTTGCGGACGAGGCCTCCCGCCGCCGACCTGGAGCGCTGGCCGCGGGGCGGCGCCGCCGACTGGGGGCCGGAGGAGGCGCTGCGCTACTTCAAGAAGGTGAGCTTCGGAGAACTAGGGAGAGCGTCGCGGGTTCGAATACCAGACCGAGGGCCGTTTCCGTTTCCGCCCGCAGGCCGAGGACCAACAGACGGCGGACCGCTGGCCCGGGTTCACGCACGCCACCGGAGGCCCCGTGCCCGTGGCGGACGGCCCCTTCTACACGCCGCTGTCCGCGGCCTTCCTGGAGGCGGCCGCCTGGCTCGGCTACCGCGTGCACCACGGCGACAACGGCACAGTCAGCGGCTTCACTCGGCTCCAGGTAGACCGGGCCGGGCCGGTGTGGCAGTGATGGCATACCCCCAGGGAGGAAGTGCCCCCCGGTACACCATCCCTAGGGGCCATGTACCCCCCCAGCAACCGACTCAGGGGTACACCATCCCTAGGGGCCATGTACCCCCCACCAACCGACTCGGGGGTACACCATCCCTAGAGGCAGTGTACCCCCCGGGGGGTACACTATCCCTAGGGGTCGTGTACCCCCCGCCAACCGACTCGGGGGTACACCATCCCTAGGGGCCATGTGCCCCCCGGGGGTACACTATCCCTAGGGGCCGTGTACCCCCCAACAACCGACCGGGGGGTACACTATCCCTAGGTGGTGGGGGGTACACGGCCCCTAGGGATAGTGTACCCCCCGGTCGGTTGGTGGGGGGTACACGGCCCCTAGGGATAGTGTACCCCCGGGGGGTACATGGCCCCTCGGGATGGTGTACCCCCGAGTCGGTTGGTGGGGGGGTACACGGCCCCTAGGGATAGTGTACCCCCCGGGGGTACACGGCCCCTAGGGATAGTGTACCCCCCGGGGGTACACGGCCCCTAGGGATGGTGTACCCCCGAGTCGGTTGGTGGGGGGTACACGGCCCCTAGGGATAGTGTACCCCCCGGGGGGTACACGGCCCCTAGGGATGGTGTACCCCGAGTCGGTTGGTGGGGGGGTACACGGCCCCTAGGGATAGTGTACCCCCCGGGGGGTACACGGCCCCTAGGGATCGTGTACCCCCGAGTCGGTTGGTGGGGTGGTACACGGCCCCTAGGGATAGTGTACCCCCCGGTCGGTTGGTGGGGGGTACACGGCCCCTAGGGATAGTGTACCCCCCGGGGGGTACACGGCCCGTAGGGATGGTGTACCCCCGAGTCGGTTGGTGGGGGGGTACATGGCCCCTAGGGATGGTGTACCGGGGGGTACAGTTTCAGGAGGGGGGTGTGGTAAGTGGTCCCTTTTACACCGGGCAGACCTCCTCGCAGGGTTCCGTAACTTAACATAACACGTAACGCCAAAATGTTGCAAAAATTATATTTTTCGTCTTTGAGACTTTAAGTTATGTTATTTATTTTATATTAATTGCCGGAGCTATTAACGTTAGTGTTAATAACATTAACATTTGCTTTTTCTAGTACGTTATAACGCTCCTCGGTTTAGATATTCGCGTTAAAAGAAAAGCGTGTCCTTTGCCTTGGCCTCTAGAACCGGCCAGGCGAGTGTCCAGGCCCATGGCTAGGCGTTATTACCCCGTTATTTTATAACGTTATTATCATAACATTTATCCTGCGTTGAGAGGAGATAACGTTAAAACCATGATATTTGTTAAAGTTACGTATTTTGTTCATAACATTTAACGTAACGAAAATACCTAATGTTACGTTAAGTTATGGAACCCTGCCTCCTCGGGAGTAGTGCTGTGCCTTGTTACACATTCAGCAAGAGCTGAGCCTCCATCGGCCCATGGCCGACGCCGCGCTGCGGTTCCCCTTCATACTCGCTTCCGTGTTGTAGGCGACGCTGAGGGACGGGGCCCGGTGTAGCGCGGCGTGCGCCTACCTGCCGCCGCCCGTCCGCGCCCGCCCCAACCTCCGCGTGGACTCGGGGGCGGCGGCGGTGCGGGTGCTGTGGCGCGGGGAGGCGCGCGCGGCCGGCGTGGAGGTGCGCTCCGCGTCCGGGACCAGCTCCAGCACCAGGATAGTCCGCGCGCGCAGGGAGGTGTTGCTGGCCGCAGGCGCCGTCGGCTCCCCGCACATCCTCTTGCTGTCCGGAGTCGGACCGCGAGCCCATCTCGAGGTCAGACCCGTCCCGTGTCCTGTCCCTTGTCTTTGTCTTCCCCGGCACGCGGGGCAAGTTTAAAATGAGAACTTATCTCATTTCCACTAGGGCCGGGTTTCTTTGTCCTCCGGCAGCGGGCTGTGCACTTCTCATCTCTCTTTCCGTTCGCTGCCCGGACTTGTGCTCGGCGTGTGTGCAGCGACAAGGTGGACTCGTTGGGCCCGGTGGGCGCGGAGGAGAAAGCAACCGCCCCGCTCTCTCCGCCAGCCCCGTTCTCCGTGTTCGAACGCTCACCCGTATCCTTCTCTCTTTTCCCCCTTTCTCCTCCTCTCTCTTCTTCTTGTTGATGTGCTGCTCGCTGCAAACAATACGCGCCCCCCAGCAGCTTCGGAACGGGGCAGCGGACAAAGCAGAGGCACCGGGCAGACCGTGGCATTGAAAGATTTCTCTTCTTATTTTTATTATTATTATTTCGCAATTTCCTCGGTTACAAAAGGCACAGGCAAAGCCCTCCCACGTTCCATACAGGTGCCTAATTGGATATTGATCTCGATCCTCCGCCGCAGAGAGCCGGACAGAGCCGTGTGCGGACTTTGTTCTCGATAAATATCTGAAAATGTTGAGCCCGAAACGACTTGAATATGACTTGTGGCGGACAGAGCATGGGCGTGGCCGTGGTGCGGGACCTCCCCGTCGGGCTGCACCTCCAGGACCACGTCGGCGTGGGCGGGCTGACGTGGATGCTGCCGGCGGACACCGAGGCCGTGGGACTGGTGGACGCGGCCGTGCGGACGGCGGCCAACACCTGGCGGTGGCTGCGGCACGGCGGGGGCCCGCTGGCTGCCCTGGTGGGCGGGGAGGCCGCCGGCTACTGTAGCTCCGGGCACGAGCACCTGCGCGACGGCGGTGAGTACCAGACACAGGCCATCTGTACAAAAAAATACAAACATCGGGAATAATTCTACTTGACCACGTGACCAGATGACAGCCCCAACGTGGCGCTGGTCTTCTCCCCGGCGTCTCCGGCCTCGCTGCCGGGGCTGGCCGCAGCACACGGCCTCTCGGACGTCCTGTACGACACGGTGTTCGCCCCCCTGGCCGGCAACCAGACCTTCACCATCACGCCGATGGGTGAGTTGTTAGACACCTCGCAGGAAACCCTGCGTCGGCCGTCATTCCTTTGTCCGGCGTCTCCTTCTATCTGGATGCAGTCCACGGGCGGGACTGGCACGGGCCCTCGGCGAATGTCACAAAAGCCCGAACGGAAAACAGACGGACAGTACAGACTGGCGGTACAGACAGTACGGACTGACAGAGAGGCAGACACAGCAACTAAAGAGGGTGAAGGGGTCTAACGTGTGCAACGTGGGCCGAACTGTTGCCCACATGGTCGAAGGGGGCGGGGAGGGGGAAGGGGGGGGGGAGGGGGAGTATGTCAAGGAAGCTGTTGAGGGCTCGGCCCAACGGCCCGGGCCGGCCAAGCGCTCGGGCTAACCCTGACCCGAGTTGTGGCCCGGCCCACGCCTGTGGCGCCTTTGGGCCTACGCCTGTGGCTTCAGTTTCACCTTGAAAACACCCACACACACAGCGCACACACACACACACACACACACACACACACAGCACACTGGCGGGTTCATACGCTCACCGCACGCCCCCGCCGGGGAGTCTGCTTCCCTGCAGGGCATATGCCGCCAAGAGCAATGTTTCTGTATCGTCTCTCTTTATCTCGGAATGCTTGCCCCCCCCCTCGCCCTCCCCGCTCCCCCTTCCACCTCATCCTCGTCGTCTCACTCGATACAGCCTCCGCTGCTTGGTTCTTCGCCGTTTGGTTCTCTCTTCCTGCAGCATGTAGGCAACCCGCATGTGAGTGAGGAGCGACCCCAATACGCACACACACACACACACATAGGCCGCCTTTGATGGCACACTTCCCTTCGTCTCCAGCCCCTTTGCCACCGCTGATGCTGCTCCCGAAGGGCGGACTAGGCGGCCAGACCGTCTTAAATCGCGTAAACGTAATTTACGTCCCCTCCCCCTAGATGGGGAGGGTGGGGAAGGGGAGGGGCACGGGGGAGGCACGGGGGCGGCCCGTGTGCCCACGCCCCGCCACAGGCCTTGGCAGCTGGCAGCTGCGCACGTTCGTCGTGGATATGGGCAGTGAAGGGCTGAGTCTCTCTCTCTCTCTCTCTCTCTCTCTCTCTCTCTCTCTCTCTCTCTCTCTCTCTCTCTCTCTCTCTCTCTCTCTCTCTCTCTCTCTCTCTCTCTGGCGCGTTCCTTTGCAGAGTCTAACCTCTAACCTGCCGTCGGAGTTACGGGCAGTAAATGGACAAATTAACCTGGCGTTAGGGGGCCTCCCGGCTCGCCTCCGGGCCTCTGGCCTCCGTGCCCGGCCCTCCGCCCCGCCCCTCCCCTCTGGGCTTCCCTCCTCCGGGCCTCCGGGCCTCTGGCCTCCGTGCCCGGCCCTCCGCCCCGCCCCTCCCCTCTGGGCTTCCCTCCTCCGGGCCTCCGAGCCTCTGGCCTCCGTGCCCGGCCCTCCGCCCCGCCCCTCCCCTCTGGGCTTCCCTCCTCCGGGCCTCCGGGCCTCTGGCCTCCGTGCCCGGCCCTCCGCCCCGCCCCTCCCCTCTGGGCTTCCCTCCTCCGGGCCTCCGAGCCTCTGGCCTCCGTGCCCGGCCCTCCGCCCCGCCCCTCCCCTCTGGGCTTCCCTCCTCCGGGCCTCCGGGCCTCTGGCCTCCGTGCCCGGCCCTCCGCCCCGCCCCTCCCCTCTGGGCTTCCCTCCTCCGGGCCTCCGAGCCTCTGGCCTCCGTGCCCGGCCCTCCGCCCCGCCCCTCCCCTCTGGGCTTCCCTCCTCCGGGCCTCCGGGCCTCTGGCCTCCGTGCCCGGCCCTCCGCCCCGCCCCTCCCCTCTGGGCTTCCCTCCTCCGGGCCTCCGAGCCTCTGGCCTCCGTGCCCGGCCCTCCGCCCCGCCCCTCCCCTCTGGGCTTCCCTCCTCCGGGCCTCCGGGCCTCTGGCCTCCGTGCCCGGCCCTCCGCCCCGCCCCTCCCCTCTGGGCTTCCCTCCTCCGGGCCTCCGAGCCTCTGGCCTCCGTGCCCGGCCCTCCGCCCCGCCCCTCCCCTCTGGGCTTCCCTCCTCCGGGCCTCCGAGCCTCTGGCCTCCGTGCCCGGCCCTCCGCCCCGCCCCTCCCCTCTGGGCTTCCCTCCTCCGGGCCTCCGGGCCTCTCGGCTTGGATCTCCAGGCCGCCGCTCGGTCCACGACGGTGTGGCCAACCTGCCGACGCCCGCTTTCAGAAGCTGCCAAGCCCTTGCCGACAGTGTTGTAGCTCTGGCTAATACTGCGCTTCCAGTTAGTCCATGGTCATGTGAGTAACATGAAGGTACATAAAAAAAACCGTTGTTCCGGAGATGGTATTTGAACCCAAGAACGGAATAATTTGCGCGGAGGCAACCGGAGCAGCCAGAGCACGACGCTGGCCCGAGCAAGGCGGCGGTGCCGGCGGTGCCTAACTTTACCGGTGCCCAGGTTAGCTCGGACGTGCTCGGAATGTCGTACTGTATGGGGCCGGCCCCCTGGTGCCGCGCGCCCCTAGCACGTCCTCACCACCGAGTGCTGGGACACCGGGCCACCTCGGTACCGAACACAACACCATTATTTCCTTTCGTTTCCCAGCAGCAGTTTGTGAGGTTGGGTTTGACTACTCTGCTCTGCCGGGGGGGGGGGGGGCACATGTACCCCCGACCGCCACGGCCTTCTCCTTTGTTGCTCCCCGTTGAGCCCACCATAGTACCCTAATCGTTCACGAGCTCCCCGCCTCAAAGACAGCCACCCCCCCCCCCCCCCGCCTCGAGCAATCGGGGGGGGGGGGAGTTGGCTAGGGGCCTCCCTGTGCACAAAGAACGTGTCCGAAATGAAACCTAACAACAATGCAAGCGATTCTTCGGAATTTCTAAACCAGAAATGAAAGACCCTCTCTGAAAAAAAAACAACTAAAATCCAGGATTCGCTCGCGTGTTCCAGCCGGTGGCCGGCGGTGCTTGCCGGTGTGGTGCGGAGACCGAATGCAAACACTGCAGCATGCAGGCTAATCCGGGCTACCGCCTCCGAGGCATTCGGTATCCGAACCACCTCCACGAAAGCGAAGCCTCGATGAGACCGCCTTGGTTACGGGGCTCCGCCCGCCACCGCCCGCCACCGCCCGCATCAGCAGAACAATATTTCAATGAGTCAATAACGACCTTTCATGCGCAGCGCACACTCCACCGCAGCAGACGGCCGGGTGCTCGAAATACCCACTTTGAATCTTTTATTCCGCTTTCTCCGTGTTTAACCTCGCTCGGAATTGACGTCTCGCCCGCTCCCGGGACACCCCCGCCCCCCGCCCTCGCCAATGGCCTCATCCGGTGCTGTTTCGCATCAGTTGCGTCACTAACTCTCTCTCTCTCCCCCTCTCTCTACCTCTCCCTCTCACTCTCTCTCTCTCTCTCTCTCTCTCTCTCTCTCTCTCTCTCTCTCTCTCTCTCTCTCTCTCTCTCTCTCTCTCTCTCTCTCTCTCTCTCTCTCTCTCTCTCTCTCTCTCTCTCTCTCTCTCTCTCTCTCTCTCCTGCCTGCATTCTGTCGTAAACCATTAAGGGCCCTTCAAAGTTTCTTGCTCCTGGCGATGTACGCACGCTACGCTCTGCAGTAAAACGCACCTCCCAACGCTACGCCCAACATTTGCTGCACCACCCCCGCAGCAGCCCGCCTGTGCTGAGCTGGCGGCTGCTGCTACTAGCGAACAAAATGGAAAGAAAAAAAAAAATACAAGCGGGAAAAGAAAAAGGAGAAGGTAGTGAGATGTTTGACGTTCCGCTTTTCGTCTCCGTGTGCGAGGCGCAGCGGCAGAAGCAGCAGGGCTTCGTGAACCTTGGGGGAAGATGATGATGATGAAGAAGAAGAAGAAGAAGAAGAAGAAGAAGAAAAAGAAGGAGGAGGAGGAGGAGGAGGAGGAGGAGGAGGAGGAGGAGGAGGAGGAGGAGGAGGAGGAGGAGAAAGAGATGGCGACTTGGAGAACCCCACCAACAACTTAGGTGGTCTGTTAGCGAGAGAGGGAGGGAGAGAGAAAAGGTGGGTTGTGCGTGGGTGTAAAGGGGTGGCTAAGCGCATGAGGCCTGAGTCCGGTGGGAGTAAAGCGGCAGGAAGTCAGTCGATCGGGTTGAGCGTTTGGGAGGTAAACGGAGAGCAGTGGGGGCTCATGCTGCAGGGCCGAGAATAGTGCCGGGGGAAATCTGCCGTGATCAAGGGGGTCTTGGTAGCCCAGCAGCCTGTAGCGGGCGGTAGCGGGCGGTAGCGGGCGGTAGCGGGCGGTAGCGGGCGGTAGCGGGCGGTAGCGGGCCTTCTGTAGCCCGGCAGGGATTTGCGCGTGCCGTAACGCCTTTGGAGCGGCGGAGCGCTTCCGCCTGCCAGATCTGGCCAGATTCCCTTTATGAGGCTTCTGTCAACTTCCCTACGCCAACGGGGCCAACGGGGACGCGGCAACAAGCTCCGCTGCCGCCGCCGCTGCCGCCGCCGCTGCCGCCGCCGCTGCCGCCGCCGCTGCCGCCGCCGCTGCCGCCGCCGCTGCCGCCGCCGCTTCTCCAGGCTCCAGGGGGATTCAGGGCGCGGCCCGGACAGTGCACGGCACACACAAGGGCTTCATCTCACAAGCAGCCTCGCAGTGACACTAGGAGAGTAACTGAATTTCGAACGTACCTTTTAAATTATTCATATCATGCGCGACTTTTTGTTTGGTTTGCAAATGTTGTCCGCGCATTCTTTTAAAATTTTTGTTTTGCAACGATTCAGTTATTCTGTTCCTGCCTACAGTCCTGCACCCGGCGTCCAGGGGGCGGCTGATGCTGCGGTCCAAGGACCCGACGGCCCCGCCCGTCCTCCAGCCGGGCTACCTCACGCACCCGCAGGACGTGGCGGTGGCCCTGGAGGGCGTCCGCGTGGCTCTGCACCTCGGCGACGCCCCGCCGCTGCGGCGCTACGGCGCGCGCCTCGTCACCACGCCGACGCCCGGCTGCGAGCAGCACCCCTTCGGCACCACGGCCTACTGGGAGTGCCAGCTGCGCACCTACACGGTGCCCGGCCACAACCTGGTGAGTGCGGCCGTACCCGGAGATCCATGCACCGAGTAAAAAGATTGGAAGTTGCAACCTAATTTTTAGTCGATTTCCAGACATGCTGTAAATTATGGTTCTGGGAACTATAATTTGGTTTGAAGAATTAGTTTTAAGTAGCAACATTGAAACGGTAACGTTCAGGGCACTAAACTATTTTTTTCTGCGTTTTTACTCCTGCAACGAACCTCTTTGTTCGTGCATCTCACGTTTCGTTGCTACAACAAACAAACATTTCCCTGAACGAAATTTTAAATTTTGAAATTTTCTCCGCCGAATCAAAATTTTGCTGATTGTCTGGAAAACAACTACAACATTGGCTGCGACCACTGATCTCCTTCCCTGCCTAGGTGGGCACGTGCAGGATGGGGACCGACGGGGGCGCCGTGGTCGACGCCCGCCTCCGCGTCCGAGGCACGGCCGGGCTGCGCGTCGTGGACGCGTCCGTGGTGCCCACGTCACCCGCCTCCTTCCTCGAGTCTGTGGTCACCATGGTGGCCGAGAAGGCCGCCGACTTGGTCAAGCAGGACTGGGGGCGTACCGGACGCCGCCGCCGCCGCAGCCCGACCCCTTCCTCGGGACGACGGCCGCCCCGGCCGCCACAACCACCGCCGCCGCTGCCACCACGTCCTCGACGAAGGCAACTTCAACTTCTTCGTCCGGCAAAGCGGCGCCTGATCAAACAGACGCCTCATACCCGGCTGCCCCGGCTGCAGCTGAAGCCGGGGCAGCCGAGCCAACATTGGCCAACAGCGGGCCCAGGTCCAGCGGGGCCCCGACGGCCGTGGCAGCCGTGGTCGGCGCCCCGAGTGCCCTCCTCGACAGCACCGCTCCAACTTTCAATAAGTCGGCATCCAGCAGTGGCAGCAGCGGCAGCAGCAGCGGCAGCAGCGGCAGCAGCGGCAGCAGCGGCAGCAGCGGCAGCAGCGGCAGCAGCGGCAGCAGCAGCGCAAGTGGCCCCGGGACCTCTCCGCCCCCGGCTCCTCCGGCTCCCCCCGCCGGGTACTACCGGGAGCCGCGAGCCCGGAGTAGTTCGCCAGCGCCGGACTTCTTGACCGGCCGGCCTCGAGACTCTGCTTCAATATTGACAGTTTAGTATTTTGTAAAAGCAATAAATTAAAAAAATGTGCCAACGTCATTACGGCGTAGACGAGCGCGATCACCGCGTCCGAGTTTCTCATACCGGCATTCATAACTGTTCTTTATCTTCTACTGCTTCCGAATCAGGACTCATCAGAGAACCCTAACTTGCCATTATCGGTCGCGGAGACCGCGCGCGACGATTGCGGGAAAGAATGCCAATTTCAATTAAAATCTCGCCGCGGCAGAGCAGCGCGGGGCCCGGCTGGAGTCTGCCCGGCTGGAGTCTGCCCGGCTGGAGTCTGCCCGACTGGAGTCTGCCCGGCTGGAGTCCGCCATCAGCACCCAGCCGAATGCCGCAAACGGTTAGCATTCTCCCCAAACTTGCCGACCGTCCACCGTCTCGCGGCGAGGCGAGGCGACGGGACAACAACTGTTTCCCGCCCGCGCTCAAGCCCAACGGCTAAAACCCAATGGCCGTGCGCACGGCTCGGTCGTTTCACAGGGGGGGGGGGGGTCTCCAAACCGGCACGGCGACGCCAGACTACTGGGAAAACTCCCACCCTTTCGAAAAAAAAAGCAGGGAAACAGGGGGAAAAAAGAGCAGCGAGCACTTGGCGAGAAACACTTGGACTTGACCTCCGCCCCGTCGGCTGTGTTCGGCGTCTTTTGTCGCCCGGTCGGTGCCTGTGCTGGAGCAGGGAGGGGGATAAAGGCTGCGGCAGCAACCAAGTTTGTGGAGTTGGAGTGCTGCAGCCCGGCCGGCCCGGCTTGGCCGGCGCATACATGCAGTGATGTAATTACTTCCCGGAAGGGGCCTGAGTCTCTGCGCGTCCATCCGCTGCGGCGGCCTCAGAGCAAACAGCCGAATCGTATTCTCAAATGGTATTCAGTATACGGGTAAATCTGCGTTCCAAACATCGACGCGGCTATTGGCGAGCGACGACCGGACGTCATGGAGTCGCACTCCCACACTACATCCTGCAGGAGCGGCAAGGAACTGCGCAGGAGCGAGAGGGAGGGCAGGAGCTGCAGGAACTGCGCAGGAGCGAGAGGGAGGGCAGGAGCTGCAGGAACTGCACAGGAGCGAGAGGGAGGGCAGGAGCTGCAGGAACTGCGCAGGAGCGAGAGGGAGGGCAGGAGCTGCAGGAACTGCGCAGGAGCGAGAGGGAGGGCAGGAGCTGCAGGAACTGCGCAGGAGCGAGAGGGAGGGCAGGAGCTGCAGGAACTGCGCAGGAGCGAGAGGGAGGGCAGGAGCTGCAGGAACTGCGCAGGAGCGAGAGGGAGGGCAGGAGCTGCAGGAACTGCGCAGGAGCGAGAGGGAGGGCAGGAGCTGCAGAAACTGCGCAGGAGCGAGAGGGAGGGCAGGAGCTGCAGGAACTGCGCAGGAGCGAGAGGGAGGGCAGGAGCTGCAGGAACTGCGCAGGAGCGAGAGGGAGGGCAGCAGGGTAGCAGGCTTGATTTAATCGCCAGTCATTCATCAGGACTCTGGGCTCGGGCTGGCCGGGGGCTGGCGGGGGCTGCGGGGGCTGGCGGCTGGCCTCTCTCTCTCTCTCTCTTTCTCTCTCTCTCTCTCTCTCTCTCTCTCTCTCTCTCTCTCTCTCTCTCTCTCTCTCTCTCTCTCTCTCTCTCTCTCTCTCTCTCTCTCTCTCTCTCTCTCTCTCGTCTTTTTGAACACCATTCACCCGTCGCGCCACGCCGTGCTACGCACCCTCTGCAGCAAATGAATACGACCGGGCTAAGTTAAGTAGATCATATTTCAAGGCAAGGTGCGGGCGGCTGGCTCTGGCCAGGGTCGTCCCCCCGGTGCTCCCCAGCTGCGCACAACGCGCCGCTAACCGTCCCCGCGGCCTCCCCCACCACAGCAGCGACAAGCACCACCCGCGGTGCAAATAACTCGATGGAGCCCCAGAGGTACCTCACTCGACGCACACCCTCAATTGAAAAAAAAAAAAGAATTAAATCAGAAAATCATAAATAAGAAAAAAGTTTGAGTTTATTGATGGCAAACCTGCATCAGGAGTGAGGGACCTTTCATGAAACCTCGTGACTTTGACATGGAAGGAGACGGAGATGGAGCACTTGGCTCAAGTCAAGGTATCGGCCTGTCCCCGGGGCAGGGGGGGAAAGGGGGGAGGGGAGAGAGAGAGAGAGAGAGAGAGAGAGAGAGAGAGAAGAGAGAGAGAGAGAGAGAGAGAGAGAGAGAGTGCTGAAAGATATTGGGATGGGATCGGCAGGAGCGCTGCGCACCAGGTTGATGGATAGTGGCGAAGACGCTGCGTATTGTAAGGCCATCCAATTCATCCGGAGGAAGAAGTGGAGAAGAAGTGGGGAAAAAGAAGAATAAGGGGAGGAGGATGCGAGTTTGGAAACTGATGTACTAAGTTAAGGTGCAAAAACAGAAGAGAGAGGGCCTCTCCCTGCGGTGCATTCCGTGGGGGCACAAGCAGGCGGGCGGCGGGCGGGCGCCTCGAGCGCCTTACGGCCGCCGGGTAGGCAGTCCCGCCACGCAGCCGTGCTGGGCGGTCGGCCTACCCAGCCGGGCGTCTGCCGCTGCTCTCTCTCTCTCTCTCTCTCTCTCTCTCTCTCTCTCTCTCTCTCTCTCTCTCTCTCTCTCTCTCTCTCTCTCTCTCTCTCTCTCTCTCTCTCTCTCTCTCTCTCTCTCTCTGACATTCTTCTCGCCCCGCATCCTGCAGCCCGCAGTCCATCGTCAGGGACATACAGACACGACCGGCACACCACCACAACGCCCCCTCCTTTGTGACCCGCCGCTGATTGAATCGGGCGACAGGTCCCTCTCTGATCCCGGCGGATGGGGGCCGTTGTGCCGGGGCGTGCCGGGGCGTGCCGGGGCGTGCCGGGCCGTGCCGGGCCGTGCCGGGCCGTGCCGGGCCGTGCCGGGCCGTGCCAGGCCGTGCCGGGCCGTGCCAGGCCGTGCCGGGCCGTGCCGGGCCGTGCCGGGCCGTGCCGGGCCGTGCCGGGCCGTGCCGGGCCGTGCCGGGCCGTGCCGGGCCGTGCCGGGCCGTGCCGGGCCGTGCCGGGCCGTGCCGGGCCGTGCCGGGCCGTGCCGGGCCGTGCCGGGCCGTGCCGGGCCGTGCCGGGCCGTGCCGGGCCGTGCCGGGCCGTGCCGGGCCGTGCCGGGCCGTGCCGGGCCGTGCCGGGCCGTGCCGGGCCGTGCCGGGCCCGTGCGGGCCGTGCCGGGCCGTGCCGGGCCGTGCCGGGCCGTGCCAGGCCGTGCCGGGCCGTGCCGGGCCGTGCCGGGCCGTGCCGGGCCGTGCCGGGCCGTGCCGGGCCTTGTGTGTGCATCGGGGCTTTCGGAGCAATCAGGCCGAGCGGGCAGACAACCCCAACCCCAACCCGGGGCCGGCCCCAACTGGCTCTGTCGCCCTGTGTGTACCTCCGCCGCCCCCGCAACTCAGCGACGGAATGCAAAAAACCGTCTTCCCCCCCCCCCCCCCCCGCCCTCCCTCCGGTCCCGCCCCGTTTTGCCTGCTATCTTGGAGCCTCTGAATTCACCCCGACACGCAAATTTTATTGCTGTTGGTTTTGAGCAGCCAAGAGAGGAGGGCAGAGGCCATAGCGAACGCGACTCTCTTTCTCTCTCCCTCTCTCTCTCTCTCTCTCTCTCTCTCTCTCTCTCTCTCTCTCTCTCTCTCTCTCTCTCTCTCTCTCTCTCTCTCTCTCTCTCACACACACACACACACACACACACACACACACACACACCTGCTGCCTCTGCAGAGACAACTAGCGCCGTGTTTCCGCAAGTGAATGAGTGTTATTTCCGGGGAAGGAAAATCATCAGTCCGACACACGCAGACAGAGGCTTTGCCGGGCTTTGCTATCGCGGCCAGAGAGCGCGGCTTGGACGTCTGACTTCAACTGTGGGACGACGTTAGTCGGTGTCGGGGAGGCCACGCAGTGTGATCACACGCTCTCAGGAGAGCTTCCTTTCTTCCAGCTGTAGATTTCCCGCAGCCGTGTTATACTCGTTTCTGCCTTCCGCCAGTAACGATGACGAGACACCCCCTCTCCTACCTACCCCCCCGCCCCCACCCCCGCCCCACCCTGACGTCTCGCCCTTAGTGTCTCATTCCCCAGGAATTTAAATGAATTAAGCACGGAGTCACAGAGGGGCGGAGTGTAGTTCCTCCGGTCACCGCTGTGCGCTGCTGTGCGCTGCTGTGCGCCGCTGTGCAGGGCTGTCGGCTGTCGGCACCCTGTGGGCGCTCTCTCCATGTGCACATGCCGCGCACATCTCAACGAAATTTTAAATATTGGGGAAGAAAAAAAAAGTTAACTCTCGCGCGTGGAATTTCAGATGAAGCTCATTAACTTTCAGGCGGGAAAGTGCAGGGCTGAATTCCGTCGTTTCGGGACCTGGGCCCTCACTACATTAACCATGCGATGCGGCGCCCAAGTTTCCGAATATACCAGTTGCTGACCTCGCAGCAGCGCGGGCGGGGCGAGCTGCAGGGCGCAGGGCGCAGGGCCGGTAGGCCGAGCTCCCCTACTTCTTGGCCGTCCTCCCGGACACTCTGCTAGTCGGGGTGAGGCCGTGCCGGGGCCCGGGCCGGGCCGGGGCCGAAGCTATGAATATGATGATGTCGCCGCATACCTTGGCTCCAGCGGCGTCCGGGGCCGGGGCCGGAGGCCGGCCAGGGGGCGGAAGTCGATCCCAAACTGGTACCGGACAAACTTTGATGGGAAGTGAAGTGCCGCTGCTCCCTTGCTGAGGGGAGGCAGAGGGAGGGGAGGGGGAGGAGAGGTCCCGGGCCCCCGCGCGCCGCCGCCGCCGCCAAGCTCGCCACCACCGTCGTGCTCCACACGGAGGCTTCCGCCCGTGTGCGCGCACAGAATGTCGTTCCGCCGGCGATTTTTCCCTCGATAGCTAGAAGCCCCCACACCGCTTCTCCCGGTGTAGGGAGGTGGCGGTAGCGGTGCGCAGCGGGGCCCGGTCCCTGTCGGCCCCGGTTGCCCTCGGTCCCCTGTTGGTTCATTTAGTTTACCACGCGCCCGCGCCCAACTTGCCGGGCCGGGCCGTTTTAGGGCGTTAATCACTCAGTGCTGTCTGTTGCCGAAGCGCACCGAAGGGGGCGGGGCTCACGCCGGAGGCCCCGCGCTGGAGGCCCCGAGCCGGAGGCCCCGAGCCGGAGGCCCCGAGCCGGAGGCCCCGAGCCGGAGGCCCCGAGCCGGAGGCCCCGAGCCGGAGGCCCCGAGCCGGAGGCCCCGAGCCGGAGGCCCCCGAGGCCCCGAGCCGGAGGCCCCGAGCCGGAGGCCCCGAGCCGGAGGCCCCCCGAGCCGGAGGCCCCGAGCCGGAGGCCCCGCCGGCCCCGGAGGCCCCGAGCCGGAGGCCCCGAGCCGGAGGCCCCGAGCCCCGAGCCGGAGGCCCCCGGAGGCCCCGAGCCGGAGGCCCCGAGCCGGAGGCCCCCGGAGGCCCCGGAGGCCCCGAGCCGGAGGCCCCGAGCCGGAGGCCCCGAGCCGGAGGCCCCGAGCCGGAGGCCCCGAGCCGGAGGCCCCCCCCGGAGGGAGGCCCCGAGCCCCGAGGAGGCCCCGAGCCGGAGGCCCCGAGCCGGAGGCCCCGAGCCGGAGGCCCCGAGCCGGAGGCCCCGAGCCGGAGGCCCCCGAGCCGGAGGCCCCGAGCCGGAGGCCCCCGGAGGCCCCGAGCCGGAGGCCCCGGAGGCCCCGAGGCCCCGAGCCGGGCCCCGAGCCGGAGGCCCCCGGAGGGCCCCGAGCCCCCGAGCCGGAGGCCCCGAGCCGGAGGCCCCGAGCCGGAGGCCCCGGAGGCCCCGAGCCGGAGGCCCCGAGCCGAGCCGGAGGCCCCGAGCCGGAGGCCCCGAGCCGGAGGCCCCGAGCCGGAGGCCCCGAGCCGGAGGCCCCGAGCCGGAGGCCCCGAGCCGGAGGCCCCGAGCCGGAGGCCCCGAGCCGGAGGCCCCGAGCCGGAGGCCCCGAGCCGGAGGCCCCGAGCCGGAGGCCCCGAGCCGGAGGCCCCGAGCCGGGCCCCGAGCCGGAGGCCCCGAGCCGGAGGCCCCGAGCGGAGGCCCCGAGCCCCGGAGGCCCCCGGAGGCCCCGAGCCGGAGGCCCCGAGCCGGAGGCCCCGAGCCGGAGGCCCCGAGCCGGAGGCCCCGAGCCGGAGGCCCCGAGCCGGAGGCCCCGAGCCCCGGAGGCCCCCCCGAGCCGAGAGGCCCCGAGCCGGAGGCGAGGCCCCGAGCCGGAGGCCCCGAGCCGGAGGCCCCGAGCCGGAGGCCCCGAGCCCCCCGAGCCGGAGGCCCCGAGCCGGAGGCCCCGAGCCGGAGGCCCCGAGCCGGAGGCCCCCGAGCCGGAGGCCCCGAGCCGGAGGCCCCGGAGGCCCGGAGGCCCCGAGGCCGGAGGCCCCGAGCCCCCCGAGCCGAGGCCCCGAGCCGGAGGCCCCGGCCCCGAGCCGGAGGCCCCGAGCCGGAGGCCCCGAGCCGGAGGCCCCGAGGCCCCGGCCGGAGGCCCCCCGAGCCCCGAGGGAGGCCCCGAGCCGGAGGCCCCGAGCCGGAGCCGGAGGCCCCGAGCCGGAGGCCCCGAGCCGGAGGCCCCGAGCCGGAGGCCCCGAGCCGGAGGCCCCGAGCCGGAGGCCCCGAGCCGGAGGCCCCGAGCCGGAGGCCCCGAGCCGGAGGCCCCGAGCCGGAGGCCCCGAGCCGGAGGCCTGCGACGCCTCGACTGGGGCGGGACACTGTGTTCTCCGGAGAATTTATACGCACCTCTCCGTCGTTCGGCCTCTCCCCCTGGCCTCTTTTATTTTTCCCCGTTTTCACCCCGTCGCCGAACCACACCTCAACTCAACCCCCATAGGAGGCCCGTCGTTCATATTCCGGGCCCATAGGCCGCCATAGGCCCCACCTGGACAGCCCCGGACCGGGCCGCAGGGGTCCTGGGGGCCCGGCAAGCTCCTGCTCCTCCCCTCGTGCATGTAAATAATTTCTTACTGGGGAGGCGCGCCGCCGCTGCCGCCGCTACCGCCGTTGCCGCCGCTGCCGCCGCTGCCGCCGCTGCCGCCGCTGCCGCCGCTGCCGCCGCTGCCGCCGCTACCGCCGCTGCCGCCGCCGCTGCCGCTGCTGCCGCCGCCGCTGCCGCCGCCGCCGCTGCCGCCGCTGCCGCCGCCGCCGCCGTGTGCCACGGCCCGCTGCAGGGGGGACTAATATGAGCATTAAACAGGTGGGGCTCACCTGCTCCCCGCCAAGGCCCCCGCGCCCCCCGACTGTCACGTCTCCTCTGGCGGCCGTGAGCGATCACCGAAGACTCCTGCCGCGAGCCACTTGTGTGAATGCCACCCAACGCTGCTCTAGAATAATTATTATTCTATGCCTTTTTTTATTACATTTTTTTTTGTATGACGTTTTGAAACACTAGGAAAGATCTGAGTACTGTGCAGTTTGGAGGTATGAGAACCCGAGAACCAATCCAGCCGTCTCACTCCGCTATCCGCCGCGTCGCCTCGCTCCATCCCACTCTCGGCCCGTTGCGTGTTGCTCAGCAGATTGGCCGTGTCATCATCACGGGGCCCTTGTGGTCGCCGACCTGCTAGCCTCGCCGGGTCCATTGTGCGGGAGTCCATAGGGCACCGTAGCGCCCTCTGGCGCCTCCCACGTGAACTACATAAGTAAGAGCCGGCGGTGCGGACGTGAATAGACACCCCGTCCCGGCCTGGCCCCGGACAGGACGGGGAGGGACGGTGCTAGCATCTCCGCTCCACTCTCGGCGCCGGCCTCTTTGGTGCGGAGGGGCGGCCGTCTTTCTGCGAAGGGAGCAAGAGGGACAAGAAGGCGAGGCGTGGAAGAAGGAAAGAGGGGGGAAATGTCGCGGAGGAAGCAGAGAGGGGACCGGGGGGACAAAGGTGGCGAAGGGGAAGGAGGACAGGTGTCGCCGTTGCTGTCCTGGCAGATGACGTCAACCTCCACGGCGTCAGAGGCCGAACCGAATCCCACGCCAGACAACGCGTTCTTCCTCGGGACTCGATAAGAATTACTCCCGACGGGCGAAATCCGTTTGTGTGGGAGCGAATCAAAAAGGAGCGCTGGAGATGCTGCCGGCATCGAGGTCACACACAGCTGACATCGCGTGTGGCTTTTGTACGTGACCGCTGCTCGTGCCCTCTCTCTCTCTCTCTCTCTCTCTCTCTCTCTCTCTCTCTCTCTCTCTCTCTCTCTCTCTCTCTCTCTCTCTCTCTCTCTCTCTCTCTCTCTCTCTCTCTCTCTCTCTCTCTCTCTCTCTCTCTCTCTCTCTCTCTCTCTCTCTCATCCGCGATTGCTACGAGGATCCTACTAGAATTTGACCAGAGAATATGACAGTAATTAAAAATACTCAGCAAGGACTTCGTGCCGAACTTCGTGGCGGAAGGACAAAATCTACGGCTGCCGTTATCACTGGCAGCGGCAGCGACATTTCGAAAAGCAGGCACCTTCTTATCACGATATTCGTGTAATCATCTCCGTGTGACTGGTTGGGGGGGGGGGGGGGGGGCTGCTGTACACAGCTATGCGCCCGTGGGGCTTAACCAAGTTTGGGTGTGTGTGCGGGTGGGAGAGGGGAGGGGGGCGAACGGCAATGTGAATGTGTAACCGGCTAGCAGACGCGCCCCGGGCCACCGGCTACGGGTAAAGACGCCTCCGAGGTGTGGAGCCCCTCATATCCATATCTCTGAGTTTGTGTGTCGGCGTGGTGCCGGCGCCGCCGCCTGGGGCGTGCCGCCGGCAGCAGCTCGGCGGCGGCACGCCTCGCAAACACATTCGCGTGCTGCGTAAGCACTAGAATCAACTCATCTTTCGTAAGCACTTAGTCCCCGCCTCCGCACGCTGGGGAGTTTTCAGCCCTCCCCTTGGCCCGTCCCTTGGGCCACCCCTCGGCCCACCCCGCCCAGTCCGAACTCGTACAGTCATTTCCCAAAAGGGCCCCGCTCCCTCCCCGCAAAAAAAAAAGGAAAAAGGTTGTCGGTGAATTTATTGATTCTGCCGGGTGGGCGCCGGCCCGGGGTGTAAGAAGCGGGCGTAAGAAAAACAAAATAAAGAGGGACGGTTCGGAAGCGGCCCTTCCTCGGCGGCCGCCACACCACGATGGCCTCGCCTGACCTAACCTGTTACCGGTCTGCCACACTCTCCGGGGGTCACGGACACCGGCCACGGCGGCGTGGGCATGGCCGTCCTCCACTCCGGGCCGCCTACACGTACTCGCAGTTCCGGGCCTCGTCGCGAGAGGCCTGCAAAATGTATTCATGGCCGAGGCCGAGGCCGGTGCCGAGCCGGGCTGGGCCGAAAGGAGCATAAATTAAACGCCCGGGTTAAAGATACCGCGAGCTTTGAATACTGATGCGCTCAGCCCGTCGGCAGGCACCGGCAACCATCGGCACCGGCGCTTCCGTATAAACACCTTGAAAAAATTTCGCTCTAGATTTCTGTTCTGTTCTCTCAACTTGCTCCTTGCTTCCATTACTACTATGACCTTAGGACCAGCCGTCCACAGCTGCCAACAGACACTTTTCGCGTCCACTGCAGGGCTTTGAGTAATATACCAGTGGCACCCTCATCGCCCCCCCCCCCCCCTCCCCTGTATCCGCGCCTGGTCCTAGAACGCTAAAGCCTTCTGCATACCTGCGTCTTGTTTTCCGCATCGGATTTTTAATGTTTGTTTTCTCTTTTTTTGTGTACGAAGGGCCCCGATACCGAGAAAAGATACCCTAGCAACAAAGTGGGGAAACTTTTAATGTGGTTTTGAACACAGATAGGCGCTGCCAGCGGAAGCCCGGCGAAGCCTTCATACCTTTCTCCTGACAAGCTTACCTGGAAGGTGAAAGGATCGCAGGGGGGGGGGGCAGAGGGACAGAGAGAGAGAGAAAGAGAGAGAGGGAGAGAGGGAGAACTTATTAGATCGCATCCTTTGCCGTCTCCTCGAGAGAACGATTCATTTTTCGCGGAACTCGCGCGTCGGCATCAGTGGGACGTCGATTCCCATTATGCGTCGTCCATTGGTGGGAAACTTTGAAGGAGACGGCCTAACTGGGGGGGGGGGGGGGGGGCGGGGGGGGCGGGCGGGGGCGGGCGGGCGGGTCGGGGAGGAGGAGCAGGCCGGGCTTTGAACCTAATTGAGAAAACATATTTAAGGAGAGCTCCGGTGGGCTTCAGGGACGCTCGGCTCGGTGGGGCGGGGCGCGGCGGGGGCGGGGAGACTCCTTTTGAAGTGGATCGCCCGTGCAGAGGCAGCAGAGGCAGCAGAGGCAGCCGGGCTACTCAACCGGGACCCAATATTCCTCTCTCCTCAGCGGTGACACGTCCGACAGGCAGCGAGCGCGGAAGGCGACATGAAGATGCCCGGCGACGTGGCGACCCGAGTAGAGCGACCCCCCGCGGAGAGGAGAGAGTCGGCTCAGAGTCTGACTGGGCGTGTCGTCTGACCGCGGCGTCCGGGGAGTTCTCTCTTCCCCTCCCGGCGAGAAAAATGTGAATGGACGAAGATTTCAGTGCGCCAACAGAAAAGAGAGAGAGAGAGAGAGAGGAGAGAGAGAGGCAGAGAGAGAGAGAGAGAGAGAGAGAGAGAGAGAGAGAGAGAGAGAGAGAGAGAGAGAGAGAGAGAGAGAGAGAGAGAGAGAGAGAGAGAGAGAGAGGGAGAGACGATAAGACTGCCTCCTCCTTTGTCCTGGTGTGCGAGGGAGACACGCCGAGGGGGCCGGCTCTGCGGCGGCGGGGCGGACCCTCCACGGGGGAGGCAGGGCGCTGCCTACGCAAACATGCGCCCTGGTCGCATGTTGTGTTTCTCTTTCGTAATTTGGGGGCGTTTTAGTGGGCAGCCAGCCACACGGGCGGCCACAGCAGTGCGTCCCGTCGCGTCCCGGGATCCGGCCTTACCTGCTGCGGGCTGCTATGGTAATCCCAAGGCGCTGGACAAGCACACAAATTACTGTGACAAATCGTCCACGACATTCACTAACATAAGACTGCGTTCGGCCTTCACTGCGGCTGGCAGCGGCCCCTGGCGGTGATATAACCAAAGCGGTTTATGAAAATACATGAAAAAGAGGGGACTCTAGGGGGCTCTAGGGGGCTGCGAGCGCCGGTCAGGGTAGGCCGTCCCGTCGCGTGCTCCTGTCCAGCGGGCTGGCCTACCTTCAGGCGCCCGCACCATCAAATAAAAAATAGACGGAGAAAAAGCGCGTCGCGTGTATTTACCAAAAGTAAAAAACACACAAAAAACGATTTTTTTTTATATTTAAAATATATTGAGAAGGGGTGAGTTTCCGTGATGGACCCACCTAATTGCGGAGAACGGGTGGCGTCGTGTGTGCCGTTGTCGAACATCAAAGACTGGGACTTAATTAATCCTCTTCTTAATCTTCTCTCTCTCTCTCTCTCTCTCTCTCTCTCTCTCTCTCTCTCTCTCTCTCTCTCTCTCTCTCTCTCTCTCTCTCTCTCTCTCTCTCTCTCTCTCTCTCTCTCTCTCTCTCTCTCTCTCTCTCTCTCTCTCTCTCTCTCTCTCTCTCTCTCTCTCTCTCTCCCTTGTCCCGACTGCAAACTCGTCTGCGCCGAGAAGAGGGAACTTTAAGCAGGTGGCTGCTACGGCCCGCTTGAGCCCCACCGCCTGGAGCCGACAGCCAGGGGGATGGTGCAGGGGGCGGCGCGGGGGGCGGCGCGGGGGGCGGATGCGTCAGCACGCCACCACTCTTCCGGGGCGCTGCGCAAAGGGCTCGCACTTTGGTGCCAGTCATACGGGGAACTCATTACTCCGGCATATCACAGACGGATGGACGGCGACCAAACTTGGGAAGGCGGCGGCGGCGGCGGCCCCTCTAAACCCCACGTGATAATGATGTAACTCGACGTTATTTCAGCGACAGGCTGTAGCGGCGGCGGCACCGACGTCATCGGAGCCCCCAGCGCGGCGAGTCGGGCCTAAGTGTTGTACCAACCCCCAAAAGCTCCAATATCTGCACGCGGGCTGGAATACCATCACAGCAAGAATGTTTCGATGTTTGCTCCGTGACGCAAAGGCTCCCTGACGTGCCTCACTGACGCATGTATTTATTCCTCGTCTGTATCTCCCGTTCGCGCACTTGTTGGGGACTCTATGTCCCTCATTATCCTCGTCCTTTCTCCTCTTTGCGCGTCCCGCTCTTGCTGCTCGGACCTCCACTTCTGTTCTCTGTGACCGCCACCCTCTCTGTTCATCCTTTCTTCTATTCTTCTCTCTCTCTCTCTCTCTCTCTCTCTCTCTCTCTCTCTCTCTCTCTCTCTCTCTCTCTCTCTCTCTCTCTCTCTCGCCGTTCTTTCAGTCGCCAACGGCCGTTCTCTCCTTAATTTGTTTCCTGATTCTGCAGGAACACGGTGACGACTCTTGCTGACAGGGGGGATGGGAGGGGGAGGCAGAGGGGGTGAGGGGGAGCTCCCACAGATATATGGTCCGACGACTCAGCAAGTTTTAAGGGGGATTGCATC
The DNA here is from genome assembly GCA_038380765.1 of Odontothrips loti. Classification (NCBI taxonomy): domain Eukaryota; kingdom Metazoa; phylum Arthropoda; class Insecta; order Thysanoptera; family Thripidae; genus Odontothrips; species Odontothrips loti. Next base: position 19,954,797 of record CM076246.1, on the reverse strand, counting down.
CCAAAGAGGGACACCCCAGGCGGGCTGTTTAAACCTCGGCACTCGAGCGGTGCTCCCTCCCGCCCCCTCCCGCCCCACCCCCACCCCTGTCCTCATCGCATATTGGGTGCATTTGGGGCCGGGGCCGGGCAGCAGATAGGACTGTTTAAACTTTGGCGCGCGTTCCAAAGAAGATCGTCCCTTCCTCTCCAACCTTGAGGACGGGGAGGGGGGGGGGGCTGGCCACGGCAGCACAAACACCGCAGCAGCAGCAGCAGCAGCAGCAGCAGCAGCAGCAGCAGCAGCAGCAGCAGCAGCAGCAGCAGCAGCAGCAGCAATCTCTGACCAGCGAAGGCCTCTCGGACGCGCTGTGCGGTGGGCGGGTCCCGGTGGTCCGGCCGGGACTCTGCGGGGGGTCGGAGGAGGGCAGAGCCGTCAGCACGGAAGGGATTTGTAGTTCTTATCGCTGTGATAACAGCACCGGCCGGGCGCGATGATGACACTGTACACCGAGAAGGAGGCGATATCGAACCACGACGGAGCACCATTACCAACTCGCGGGGGAGAGAACACTACACTCGATCCTCTTTCGCGGGGGCAGAAATTCGCGGATGGTATTTTCGTAGTTCCCGCCCTGGTGAGCGGTGCGGCGGTGGGGGCGGTGGGGGCGGTGGGGGTGGGGGCCGCAGGTCCCGCTGCCGCTGCTCCGGTAAACGTGCGGCCGCACCAAACAAATATTTGCCCCGATCGAGATAACTTTTGGCAGAGCGGATCCCCGTGCCATTGACGTTCATCGGCGGCCCGAGCCCCGCACCACCGGTCGCCGCCAGCCAGAGAACTCAAATAAAAAAAATAAAGGAACAGTATCCGAAGCGTGCGGGGTTTATCCCACATAATTCGTCCACGTGTTTTATACTCGATATTGCGCTGCGGGCCGGGTAGCCGGGCGGCTGGGGGCGGCCGAGGGGCGGCTGGGGGCAGCCGGGGGCGGCCGGGGGCCAGTCAGCCGGGAGGCACTCTCACCCCAAGTTCCCTCATTAGCCTCGGCGCAGACTGGCAGAGCGTCCCCTTCCCCTCCCCCGCCTTTCTCTCTCTCTCTCTCTCTCCCCTCCCCCTCCCCCTCCCCCCTCCCTTCTCTCTCTCTCTCTCTCTCTCTCTCTCTCTCTCTCTCTCTCTCTCTCTCTCTCTCTCTCTCTCTCTCTCTCCTCGCCCCTCTCTCTCTTCCCAGTCTCGTCTCGGCAGTACGATTCATTTTTAATTTCTCGGCGCGGCGGCCTCTGGATGCTGGGAGCCCCGGCGCCCCACTCCCCGCTGTTGGCAGCGCCAGGCTGCGTCTCCCCACTGAACTTATGCGGAGAAGTCTGTTGATCCTCACAGCCCAGAGTACAGCGGCCGCACACACCGACTGCCACAGCAGTTTGCTCGGCCTGTCTCATGTTATGCAAGTGTCGTCGCCTCGAGTCGGACAGTGTCCTGCAGAGGCCGGGGGGGGGGGGGCTTCAAAAAGCCCATAGCCCGCCTATGTCCACCCCTCGCTCTGGCGGCTCGGGTCAGACTTGAGAGTTACGGGGGCGAAAGGGAATTTGATTTGGCCTCGGAGGAATGCATCGGCTTTGTGCGTCCACCGCTGTGCGAGAAAGAGGGAGAGAGAGAGAGAGAGAGAGAGAGAGAGAGAGAGAGAGAGAGAGAGAGAGAGAGAGAGAGAGAGAGAGAGAGAGAGAGAGAGAGAAAGAGAGGATAGCCGGGCTGGGTACAGGGAAGCAGAGTCGGGGGCCGTCCCCAAACAGCGGGTCACTCACCTAGCCCCCCGCCCCTTACCCTCGCTGTGTCCATTGCATATCTCGTACCACCACCACCACCACCACCACCACCACCACCACCACCACCACCACCACCACCACACCACACCACCACACCACCACCACCACCACCACCACCACACCACCACCACCACCACCACCACCACCACCACCCACCACCACCACCACCACCACCACCACCACCACCACCACCACCACCACCACCACCACCACCACCACCACCACCACCACCACCACCACCACCACCACTACTACTACTTTTGTGATCCGGATTTCTCGGCTCGACCACCGACATGATCCGAAACGGTGTAAGCAGGCCGAGCTCTAAATACGCCACCACAGCGCCGAGGCTGCCGAGCACATAGGCATCTTGTTTGGCTGCCGAGATTGGTCCCGCCGCTGCCGCCTCTGTTCAAACAAATTGGGGGGAGGGGGGGGGGGGGCGCTCACTCGCACGGAGATGATTCTCCATCAACGTTTTGTCCCGGCGGTCGGCGGGCTGGAAGGGGGAGCGGGCGGAGGGGGGGGGGGGGGGAGCGAGTGCCGAGAGAGACACACGCGTGCCACTTGTGCTCGGACTCTTGCTTACCTGTTGGTTCGGACTCATGCTACCTGCCGAGCGGCAGTGGGCGGCAGGCGGCAGGCGGCAAGTGCCCTGACGCAACTTATTTTCCCCGGCTCCCACTCGAAACCCTCCGATCCGGTTCGTGTGCGGGGCGCGGGGCGTCGTATCACGAGAGGTAATTGGCTCCGGGCCCCTCGGCACGCACACACGCACACGCGCACACACACACGCCCTGCCGCTCAGCAGCAGCGCCTTCAGCACGGAACGGCACGGCCCGGGGAGGAAGAGGGAGCGTCTCGGTCTACCTGAGACGACGCGATGACGGCGCCAGCGACGGCGTCCAAGGAAATTAAGCTGCTGCTGCGAAATCCTGGCATTCAAGGTCTTGGTCCCGCTTGAGAGGGAGGGAGGAGGCGTCAGCTCGTGCTGCCAGGCGTCGGGACTAGGGCCGGGGCCCGGGGCCTAACCCCGGCCAGCGCTGCCGGCAGCAGCCAGCGGCAGCCAGCGGCAGCCGTGGCCCTCGACAACTTGAGAAGGCTCTTCTCCCTGCCGGCCGCCCCTGCCCTGCCCTGTCCCCTCCGTGCCCTGCGGAATATCAGGCAAATTCCTATCTAACGAGAGGGCGTAGCGATGAAAGTTTTATACGGAAGCGTTCGGGAAATTTTTGAGATTTCGTTGTTTTCTCGGCGCGGGAAAAAGTTGCTCTGATTAAAATTTGGAATTTCTTATGCGAGGAGCGAACGAGCGAGCGTTAGCAAGCAGGCGGAGCGCTGTCAGACACCGACGTTTTTTTGTCCGTTCGTCACCAGCTGACACCCCCTTCCCCTGCCGTGGAGGCAGCCTATGTAGTCAGCCTTAGAGTCCTGTATGAAGTGTAGATGTGGGACTCTAGTCAGCCTGACGGCCTGTCGGCCTGCGTGGTCAACTGTGGGATCAGCCTGGATGGTCAGCATTTAATGGTCGGGGGGCACACGGTCCCCGGGGCTGGTGTGCCCCCAATAAGTGTGCCCCTCTGCTAGGGACTGTTGTGCCTCCCTGCCTGGGGGTACACCAGTCTCGAGGACCGTTGTGCCCCGAGGTGTCGCCGAACGTTCCCGAACGTTTCTATAAACGGGGCAGTTATGATGCTTGGAGCCACCTCAAGAAATCTGGTTCAGTTGCCACAACTTGAACCCTGGGCCTCTCTGCCTGCATGGCACTGCATCGACAGCAACTGCAGCAACACTTCCTCACTTATTTTTTGCCGAAAAAAAAAAGCGATGTCGGAAAGCCTGGATGCTTCCGCGCGCTGCCGACAAAGGTGCCGATAAAGTTCTGTCGGCGACGGCAGCACGCGAAAATCTACCGGCGGCGGTGCGACATCGGCGCGGCGGCGGGTCGAGGCACAGACAAAAAAAAATGAATGCAATTAAGCAGAACATGGTCCGCGTCAGGAAATATATACCGCAGCGAGCGGCCGGGCGTCCCCAAGGAGGGGAAGTGGGCGCGGGGCAGAAAGTGGGGGGGGGGGGGGGGGGGGGGGTTAGGAAGAGAGCGCGAGAAAAGGGGCGGTTAATGGGCTGCGGGGTCGCCGCGGGGCAGCCGGATCCCTGTCCTTGTCACTCCCCCTGATATCGGTTAATTTCTCCGCGGCGCGGAAAGACGCCGAGCGCCCCTCGCAGACAAAGGATGGGGGCGGGGCGGGGCGGGGCGGGGCGGGGCGGGGCGGGGGTCAGTGTCATTGGCTCCTTGTTGTCGCGCACCTCGGTGCCCTGATCCTCATCTTGTGGGTGGTCAAGCGAGATGATAAACACAGCGCAGTGCGTGCGGCGTTCCAGATTTCAAACCGGTGGAGAAAGAGAGAGAGAGAGAGAGAGAGAGAGAGAGAGAGAGAGAGAGAGAGAGAGAGAGAGAGAGAGAGAGAGAGAGAGAAGAGACAGAGAGAGACAGAGAGAGAGAAGAGAGACAAAAGACAGAGAGAGACAGGGAGAGAGACAGAGAGAGAGAAGAGAGACAAAAGACAGAGAGAGACAGAGAGAGAGAGAGAGAGAAAGAGAGCTAGGGCGAGGTGCATCGTGAAAGAGCGGTGCCTGCCGACGAAGCCGTATACAAACTAGCAGCCGGCGCGGCCACGCGGCCTAGTGGGAAAATAAAAACACGCGTAAATGCCAACCTCGGATTGTTTATCGCGCTGTGAAACGAAGGCCAACTTTTGCTCGCAAAAACAGCGCGCTCGCTTAATGCACTCATCCTGTTCGCTATAAAATCCCGTGCATAGTGGTCTAAGTACCAAGTCTGTGCGCCAATTAGGAGCTGAGGTACGGGGGATTATTGATTTTACTGGATATTACCGTTTTATTAAATGACGAAGTGAGGTCCGACAAGATCACCTCAAACCGGCGAAAAACAGCGTCAATTACATCGTGTTTGGTACCATTTTAATCGCCAACATGCAAGGATATTGAAATACAAATCCATATTTTTCCTACGTTCAAATCTCTGTTGCTAACTTTGTCTCTGAAAGACTCGCACTGCCGCCGCGCACGTGCGCGACTAATGCGGTGCCTGCAGTGAGTGTAGGGAGCCCATAGACTTTACAATGGGGTCGACGACATGCTGTCCGATCTCTTTGCACTTCCAAAGTTCAAATTTTGACGCGACAGTTTTTTAAATTTGAAATGGATCCCAATGTTCTTAACACCTCACGGCACTGCAGTTGCGTTTTTGAGGCGTGTTCGTACAACTCCCCGTTGCGCTATGGCCATCACGCCCAGACCGGCGCGCCCGCGAAGTCCAGGGTAGGCAACCCAACGCGCATGCAGGGAGGCGCGCTGCCTACCGCCACGGCGTCTCACGTGTTGCCGTGCTGCTGCCGTGTCGCGGGCGCGCTGCCGCCTACCCTCGCCGACACCACCGTCCTGACGAACACAGCAGCCCGAAAACCCCTGCCAGCAACACGTCCGCGATGTCTTTTGTTTCACGTTGGAGGACATGAGTGCCAGCGACGCGGACCCATGTGACGTGTTCCCAAGGCCTCTCTGCCCCTCCCCCCCCTCCAGCCTCACATACTCTGGCCACTGGACCCCCCCCCCCCCTCTTCTCCTCCTCGCTTGCTATGCATATTCATCCCTGGCCCAGCCGAGCGTGCCGGCGGTGGGCGGGTGCAGGAGGGGGCTGGCGGGGGCGGCAGGGGAGTTGGAGGGGGACACATCAAATTGAATTCCGTCTGGATTTCACGGTCCACGTGCGGGAGCCCCACCCCGGCCATGCCCGGCCGTTTCAACAGTCCACATTCATGTCATTGACCCGTGCCGCCGCGCCGCGCTGCGCCCCGCCCCACCCCCGCCCCCCCCCACCCCCGGCCCGCCCCCAACCCCGGCCTGCCCCGCCCCACCGCTGCGTCGCCGGCGTCACCGCAGGCACCCTCCCGGGTCGGGCTGCGCTGGCTGGCGCTGGCTTTATCTCTGTCGTGGCTCCTCCTCTCCTCCACCGCCGTCGTCCTCCTGACCCTCGCCGGGGACGACTTGGCCCCGTAATGGGTCTGGAATCAAATTTGTCGCAGATATTCACTGCTGGCCGCTGCGGCTGACTCACGTCCTCAATCGCCGTGGTACCTGACCCCGAGCACGGCGAGGCTGAATACTTGTTTCCTGACCTCGCAGGCTGCACTGTGCCCTCCGTTACCCAACGTTACCACGCCTTGTTGCTAGAGGTAACTGAAACAGCTTTTGAATATTTATTGATGAATTACAATCGAGAGAGCGACGCGAATTTCGAGCTCCAAAACACCAAAACTACAACGACGAAACATGTGGCACTAATCCGCCCGCGATCGGCCCTTGGGTTGGGCAGTGCAGTAACACCCAACGCGACGAGTGTTCGGTATCGAATGTAGGCGGCGTCGGCGCTCGCCGCCCGCTAGCAGCCGAGTACAGTTCTGGTGAAGCTCTCTGCCTGTGAGGGGGCGGCGGGGGGCGGGTGACCTGTTGATGTGCTACTGCGTGCTGGTCACGTAGCCCGGCACAGACCGCCCCCGCCCGCCCCCGACCGGACCGGACTAGAGGACCGGAGAATGTCCCGCTGCGCTTCACCATGCCAGAGGGAAGTCCTGTTGATCCCCCTTAGAGAGGGGCTAGAGCTGCGTCTCTCTCTCTCTCTCTCTCTCTCTCTCTCTCTCTCTCTCTCTCTCTCTCTCTCTCTCTCTCTCTCTCTCTCTCTCTCTCTCTCTCTCTCTCTCTCTCTCTCTCTCTCTCTCTCTCTCTCTCTCTCAGGCGGCCGCTGGCTTACTCATAGAGCCTCGCCCCCTCTCCCTCACCCCGCGGAGTCAAACTGAAACCCCCGGGCTGCAGGCTCGGCGTGCGCGCGCCTCGCAGGATGGCGGCTGGCGCTAGACATCTTTGTCACACTTACTGCCACCCACAACACCACACTGTTCTCCACACCTGCAGCCCACACTGCAGCTCATTTCAAGTCTATTTCGATGCACGCGGAGCGCACAGGCAGCCAAACTGCGGAAAAGAGAGACTCCGCGGGGTGAGGGAGAGGGGGCGAGGCTCTATGAGTAAGCCAACGGCCGCCTGAGAGAGAGAGAGAGAGAGAGAGAGAGAGAGAGAGAGAGAGAGAGAGAGAGAGAGAGAGAGAGAGAGAGAGAGAGAGAGAGAGAGAGAGAGAGAGAGAGAGAGAGAGAGAGAGAGAGAGAGAGAGAGAGAGAGAGAGAGAGGTGCTCCGAAAAAGAAAGACAGACCGCCGTAGGCGCGCTGTAGGAGAGAGCTCTACCCCCTCATTTAAAATGGGGGTGGTGGAGACAGACGGGGCACAGCCGCTTTTGTCGTATTCACTTTGTTATTTTCCCTGCCGGCCAGTAAGACAATTGCCTCCAACAATAACAGTGTTCGCCCGGAGGGGCCGCCTCTGGGCCCCGGAACACCATTTCTATTTCGATCCCCACCGGTGTTAGGCCCGCGGTGACTCGCCCACGCTCCCACCAACGCTGCTGTTTTCATTGCCCCCCCCCCCCACTCCCTCCCCCATCCCGATCACCAATCCTGCGCGCCGTTTGCCTCAATACGCCGAGTAAACATTGTGGTGCGGCGCGGGGACCAGTGAACCTTTATGGCGTCGAGAGCATCGGGGATCCTATTCTAGCGCTTCCAGCTCCAGCGCTTCCAGCTCCAGCGCTTCCAGCTCCAGCGCTTCCAGCTCCAGCTCCAGCGCTTCCAGCTTCCAGCTCCAGCGCTTCCAGCGCTTCCAGCTCCAGCGCTTCCAGCTCCAGCGCTTCCAGCTCCAGCTTCCAGCTCCAGCTTCCAGCTCCAGCGCTTCCAGCTCCAGCGCTTCCAGCTCCAGCGCTTCCAGCTCCAGCGCTTCCAGCTCCAGCGCTTCCAGCTCCAGCGCTTCCAGCTTCCAGCTCCAGCGCTTCCAGCTCCAGCGCTTCCAGCTCCAGCGCTTCCAGCTCCAGCGCTTCCAGCTCCAGCGCTTCCAGCTCCAGCGCTTCCAGCTCCAGCGCTTCCAGCTCCAGCGCTTCCAGCTCCAGCGCTTCCAGCTCCAGCGCTTCCAGCTCCAGCGCTTCCAGCTCCAGCGCTTCCAGCTCCAGCGCTTCCAGCTCCAGCGCTTCCAGCTCCAGCGCTTCCAGCTCCAGCGCTTCCAGCTCCAGCGCTTCCAGCTCCAGCGCTTCCAGCTCCAGCGCTTCCAGCTCCAGCGCTTCCAGCTCCAGCGCTTCCAGCTCCAGCGCTTCCAGCTCCAGCGCTTCCAGCTCCAGCGCTTCCAGCTCCAGCGCTTCCAGCTCCAGCGCTTCCAGCTCCAGCGCTTCCAGCTCCAGCGCTTCCAGCTCCAGCGCTTCCAGCTCCAGCGCTTCCAGCTCCAGCGCTTCCAGCTCCAGCGCTTCCAGCTCCAGCGCTTCCAGCTCCAGCGCTTCCAGCTCCAGCGCTTCCAGCTCCAGCGCTTCCAGCTCCAGCGCTTCCAGCTCCAGCAGCTCCAGCTTCCAGCTCCAGCGCTTCCAGCTCCAGCGCTTCCAGCTCCAGCTTCCAGCTCCAGCGCTTCCAGCTCCAGCGCTTCCAGCTCCTTCCAGCTCCAGCTCCAGCGCTTCCAGCTCCAGCGCTTCCAGCTCCAGCGCTTCCAGCTCCAGCGCTTCCAGCTCCAGCGCTTCCAGCTCCAGCGCTTCCAGCTCCAGCGCTTCCAGCTCCAGCGCTTCCAGCTCCAGCTTCCAGCTCCAGCGCTTCCAGCTCCAGCGCTTCCAGCTCCAGCGCTTCCAGCTCCAGCGCTTCCAGCTCCAGCGCTTCCAGCTCCAGCGCTTCCAGCTCCAGCTCCAGCTTCCAGCTCCAGCGCTTCCAGCTCCAGCGCTTCCAGCTCCAGCGCTTCCAGCGCTTCCAGCTCCAGCGCTTCCAGCTCCAGCGCTTCCAGCTCCAGCGCTTCCAGCTCCAGCGCTTCCAGCTCCAGCGCTTCCAGCTCCAGCGCTTCCAGCTCCAGCGCTTCCAGCTCCAGCGCTTCCAGCTCCAGCGCTTCCAGCTCCAGCGCTTCCAGCTCCAGCGCTTCCAGCTCCAGCGCTTCCAGCTCCAGCTCCAGCGCTTCCAGCTCCAGCGCTTCCAGCGCTTCCAGCGCTTCCAGCTCCAGCGCTTCCAGCTCCAGCGCTTCCAGCTCCAGCGCTTCCAGCTCCAGCGCTTCCAGCTCCAGCGCTTCCAGCTCCAGCGCTTCCAGCTCCAGCTCCAGCGCTTCCAGCTCCAGCGCTTCCAGCTCCAGCGCTTCCAGCTCCAGCGCTTCCAGCTCCAGCGCTTCCAGCTCCAGCGCTTCCAGCTCCAGCGCTTCCAGCTCCAGCGCTTCCAGCTCCAGCGCTTCCAGCGCTTCCAGCTCCAGCTTCCAGCTCCAGCTCCAGCGCTTCCAGCTCCAGCGCTTCCAGCTCCAGCGCTTCCAGCTCCAGCGCTTCCAGCTCCAGCGCTTCCAGCTCCAGCGCTTCCAGCTCCAGCGCTTCCAGCTCCAGCGCTTCCAGCTCCGCTTCCAGCGCTTCCAGCTCCAGCGCTTCCAGCTCCAGCGCTTCCAGCTCCCAGCGCTTCCAGCTCCAGCGCTTCCAGCTCCAGCGCTTCCAGCTCCAGCGCTTCCAGCTCCAGCGCTTCCAGCTCCAGCGCTTCCAGCTCCAGCGCTTCCAGCTCCAGCGCTTCCAGCTCCAGCGCTTCCAGCTCCAGCGCTTCCAGCTCCAGCGCTTCCAGCTCCAGCGCTTCCAGCTCCAGCGCTTCCAGCTCCAGCGCTTCCAGCCAGCGCTTCCAGCTCCAGCGCTTCCAGCTCCAGCGCTTCCAGCTCCAGCGCTTCCAGCTCCAGCGCTTCCAGCTCCAGCGCTTCCAGCTCCAGCGCTTCCAGCTCCAGCGCTTCCAGCTCCAGCGCTTCCAGCTCCAGCGCTTCCAGCTCCAGCGCTTCCAGCTCCAGCGCTTCCAGCTCCAGCGCTTCCAGCTCCAGCGCTTCCAGCTCCAGCGCTTCCAGCTTCCAGCGCTTCCAGCTCCAGCGCTTCCAGCTCCAGCGCTTCCCGCTCCAGCGCTTCCAGCTCCAGCGCTTCCAGCTCCAGCGCTTCCAGCTCAGCGCTTCCAGCTCCAGCGCTTCCAGCTCCAGCGCTTCCAGCTCCAGTGCTTCCAGCTCCAGCGCTTCCAGCTCCAGCGCTTCCAGCTCCAGCGCTTCCAGCTCCAGCGCTTCCAGCTCCAGCGCTTCCAGCTCCAGCGCTTCCAGCTCCAGCGCTTCCAGCTCCAGCGCTTCCAGCTCCAGCGCTTCCAGCTCCAGCGCTTCCAGCTCCAGCGCTTCCAGCTCCAGCGCTTCCAGCTCCAGCGCCAGCGCTCCAGCTCCAGCGCTTCCAGCTCCAGCGCTTCCAGCTCCAGCGCTTCCAGCTCCAGCGCTTCCAGCTCCAGCGCTTCCAGCTCCAGCGCTTCCAGCTCCAGCGCTTCCAGCTCCAGCGCTTCCAGCTTCCAGCTCCAGCGCTTCCAGCTCCAGCGCTTCCAGCTCCAGCGCTTCCAGCTTCCAGCTCCAGCGCTTCCAGCTCCAGCGCTTCCAGCTCCAGCGCTTCTTCCAGCGCTCCAGCGCGCTTCCAGCTCCAGCGCTTCCAGCTCCAGCGCTTACAGCTCCAGCGCTTCCAGCTCCAGCGCTTCCAGCTCCAGCGCTTCCAGCTCCAGCGCTTCCAGCTCCAGCGCTTCCAGCTCCAGCGCTTCTAGCCCCAGCGCCTCCAGCTCCGGCGCTTTCAGCTCCAGCACCCCCAGCTCCAGCGCTTCCAGATGTCACCGCTCGTCACCGCAACAGCGGCGCATGGCTGCCGATCGAGGTGGCAGCGCCGATTTAATTTCATGGCGAGCAGCGCGCAGTGAATATTGATGCCGCACGCCATGAAAAGACCACCCTCCTCCCCCCCTCTCAACCGCACCGCTCCCGTCCGAAAGGGGCCGCAGCACACTTTTAATCTGCCGGCCGTAGCTCTATTTTATCCTGACGCCGGGGTGTCCTTCGGCGTCCTGTGGCGTCCTCTGGCGTCCTCTGGCGTCCTTCGGGGTCCTTCGGGGTCCACCGCAGCCCGGCCCGGCCCAGGAAGGGAGTCTCGGAAAAGGGTTTCCAATAAAGTCCCCCCGGGTCCCCCCTCACCGTCGTGTGCAGCAGGTCACGAGGGGTAGGATTTGTAGCGGAGATCCTCACCAACAGAGATGAGGTAGGATGTGCGAACACCTCTAATTGGGTTTCAGAGCCTCCGCCTAATAGGGCTGCGCATGTCTGCATGACCTCCCTGCAGGGCCTCATGGCGCTGCCGGGCGCTGCCCTGTGGCGGGCGGGACCCCCTGGACCCCCGGGACTCCCCTGGGACGGCACAGGCTGCTCCGGCCCGGCCCCATCCTTCCTGCCCGTCCAGTCGCCCTCTTTGAGTCGCTCACCGACACACCAATCCCGATGAGACCCACCCCCTCCCCCTCCCCCCACTCTATGTGGGAGAAGGGCCGAACACGGATGGACAGGGGAGTGGTCAGGGGAGGGATTAACTCGGGGACGTGATGCGATGAAATGCACAGAGATAGAGAGAGAGGAAGAGCGAGAGAGAAGGGAGAGGGGGTTAGAGAGAGTCAGAGTAGTCGACCCCTGTCCCCTCCACCCTCCTCCTTTCGCCTTGCCCAAATGGCCGCAAATGACTCCTTCGCTAACATTTTCTCCGGTCGGTGGCCCCGCCCCGCCAAGTCTCCGTTTCGCCCCTTTTCTTTAATTGCGCCAAGGGCTGGGAGCACCTGGAAACGTAATAATGACTGGGACCCGATAAATTGGAGCGGCGACTACCGCCACGGCAGGGCGCGGCGAGCCCTTTCCGGTGGGGTGGAGTTGGAGGGAGAGAGAGAGGGGGAGGGGGGAGGGAGGTTAGCGAGCGCACCGCGGAGGAGAGAGAGAGAGAGGGGGAGGGGGGGGGGGGGGGGTTAGAGCGCACCGCGGAGCGCGGAGTCCGTCGGCCCGTGTGGGACCTCGTTCTCCGGCTCACGGTCTCAGAATTTTCAGAGGCCGACCAACAAAAACACGCGCCCGTGGTCCAACAAGACAAAGAGAAAAAAGCAATGCTGAGATGATTTATATTCTGTTAATTTGGAGTTAGATACCAAAGGTTCAATTACATCGTATGATAAAAAAGATGTTAAATATAATGTAAGAACAACGGTAATTAATATTTTTAAAATATCTATATGTTTTGAAAGTTGGTAGAACCGCAGCAAAGCTCCGCCCCTTTCTGTGGCTCCATCTAGCGGCATATGAAGGAACTCCAATGAAACAACAAGAGTTACCTATAGCAACGACACTTGCTCTGAGGGAGAAAAATAAAAATTCCAGCGCCACAAGCACTGAGTCGCCCTCGTTAACCGAACGATATGTTTTGATAATAGTCAAACACAGCTTGAAAATTGAAGTGAAAAAAAAAATTGAAATGAAAACGGACAGGCAACTTTTGAACCTGCGACGCTCTACACGGTGAAGCGGTCCATTTGACCGCGCGACCAAGCCGACATTGTTACGAGAAGTTTCGTGGCCGACCATCACAAGCCACTGCCGCGGTGCAGAACGGAGAGAGAGAGAGAGAGAGAGAGAGAGAGAGAGAGAGAGAGAGAGAGAGAGAGAGAGAGAGAGAGAGAGAGGAGAAGAGGCAGAGGCACAGGCCACGACGACGAGCGGTAGGAGGCCAAGAGGCACACGGCACAAGGCCACGACGACGGGCCCTTTGGAAACCGTTCCGCGGTGCGCGGCGCGGTCTATCCGGTGTTTACTCTGCCCATGGCCTGCCCATGGCCTGCCCATGGCCTGCCCATGGCCTGCCCATGGCCTGCCCATGGCCTGCCCATGGCCTGCCCATGGCCTGCCCATGGCCTGCCCATGGCCTGCCCATGGCCTGCCCATGGCCTGCCCATGGCCTGCCGCCGGCGCGGCGGGGCTTACACAGCTTCTCGCTGTTTCACTCGCTCTCACACGGCTATCGCCCAGCTCTCGCTGCGCTCTCTGTCCCCCAGCAGCGCGGGTGCGGCGCTGACAGAGATTCCTGTCTCTGGCTTCGGCTCTGTCCTCTGGGGGCCGGATCAAAGGAAGCGACTCTCGCTACTCCGACTACTTCCGAAAAAAAAAATCAGTAAATATCAAGTCAAACGGTTAAAAGATATATTTATTTGACCGAAAATTCTGAATTTCGTTTCACTCCAAAATTGTCCGTTTTCACCGATTTCGGCAAGAACTAAGGCCGAATCCAGGCGATATGGATTTCAACCCATTTTGTATTTCCCCCTAAAACTGCCGCACCCCTTCGCCCAGGACGCGAGAGCTGGTCACAAAGCCGTGTGCGGAGCGGTGGGACGGGGCGGTTGGCATTCACTCTCGTGACGCGTTTGATGTTTATCAGATGAGAGCGAGGCGAATTATATTATCGTGTCCATGGCGCGGGCTGGGCAGGCTGGGCTGGGCTGGGCAGGCTGGCCAAGCCCACCCACTCCCTCCCGCTGCCATGTTGCTGCTGATCAGCTCTGCTCTTGTCCTTGCTATGGTGGACGGCACATAGGCCGTGCGGACTGTAATCGTCACTCTGTTGGCACGTACACCCGACAGGGTACACTAGTTTTTTCCACTATATTTTTTCCATCGAACGCTTCCGTCGTGCCGTACACTCTATAGCCGTCCCAGGTGAAACTCGACCAACTATAAACCTTGTGAGAAGTTCTGTTTTCTTCTTTTCGTGTTGGTATGGCGTTCAGCAGCGTGAAGTGACGTCATCCATGGCGTCACAGGCGTCTTTCCCTGACCCAGTTGCTGCTACTGCTGCTGCTGCTGCTGCTAGGTCCACTCCGCAGGGCCAGTAACCAGGCCACACCACACCACACCACACCCCCATGCCGTCCATGTGTCATCCCCGCTGTCACTGCGATGGGCCCCGGGCCCGGGCTCGACTCACAGGGGACACATTTCCCGGCCCGCTCACCAGATGGCGTCGTGTGTTAACCTGGCCAAGGTCTTCTGCCGCTGGCCAGTGTGTGTGTGTGTGTGTGTGTGACCATTAGGTACGTCCAGGCCGGCCTGCACTGTGTAAAGGGATGACCGAACCGGAGGTGACCTCACCTAATCTCTCCGAACACTTCTGCTGCTGGCCACCGCCCGCTCCAGCCGGCTCCAGGCGGCTCCATGCGGCTCCAGGCGTACCCGCCCCGCTGCGTTGGTTGCGGCTGAGCAGATTCCTAACGCCCTCTATAATATAAGGAGTCGAGCTGGAGGCGGCCAGAAAGTTCTTCTCCAGGGGAACTCGGTCCTTCATAGTGTTTCACGTTCTTCCGCTCGTTAACGATTGTAGTTAACGCGCGCGCCTCACCCAGGCGACACTCATATTATGCACTACGCACTGCGGTTACCTGCCCCACCGCCTCCGCCCAGCCCTCTCGCACACACACGCGCACACAACACGCAGCAGTGAGGGGCGTAAATGAACAACCTTGAGCATTATTAAATAAGACCGCAGCTGCCGTTCCCGGCTACGGCCTTGGCCGGGGCCTGGAGCCGGGGCCTGGAGCCTGGGCCTGGAGCCTGGGCCTCCCGCTCACCGTCATCTAACCGGCTGGATAATCCAGGGAGGAGCTCCGCCTCCCACAGCAGTTGCTGTGCAACCGACAAGGTAGACAGCCCAACGTACACCGAATTTGTTATTCCTTTCGTCCTAGCACTGAAAGAGGAGATATTATTTTCTGATGAGATCACTAGTATAGGGAATGATAATTGGGAACGAAGCGCAAGTGCACTGTCGGACCTCTTTTGTTTAAAAATAAACGGTGACCTTCATTATGTGAGTTTACAGCACAGCAGCCCGCTGACTCTTGAAATTTCTCCTCTCTTCCATTTCTTTCCTTGCCCTCCATGGGAGGCATTTGACATTCATTTGGCACTGTGTTGCAGTGTAACGAGTTTCCGCGAGTCTCAAAGAGCCCAACCAAGGCCGCGGCCTCGCTTGTGCAAACAGCTGGAAAAGCCTACACCTTGTGGTGCGTGCCCGGAACCCCAATCATCTGGCTGGCTACGATAGAGCAAGCAAGCTGTATACACCCACCCTAGGTCGTTTCACTTTTAAATTCAGGTTCGCGCGCGCAGGCAGCAGACCTATGAGTTTGTTTCGTAATGGGAAAAAGATTGGCTGACGCTAAGGCATAAGGCCCAAGGCTCAACGACGGCGAAAGGCAAGATGCGAAAAGAGGGACGAATTTTGTTGCCACTGTTGAAACTGCTCATAAACGGTTTGCTATGCAGAAAGTAATTTTTTAGAATTTTTAGAATTTTTTTTTGAAAATTTTCAAACAATGTCGACTGTTGGAGTTGCTTTAGCTTGTCAGCTGCCACGTGGGAGTCATGATGAGTTCGTCTAACGAGGGATGCGCTCGGTCGTTCCAGGACGCTAAGCCGCGGCACGGAGACCGCATCCGCCATCAAGACCACCGTGATGCTGCTGCTTCTGCCGCTGATGCTGATGCTAGGCGAGCACACTATTGACCCAAGTAAACATGTTTGCGCACAGTTCAAGCGACCCGCAAACAGAGTTTCCGGGAGATAGCGGGCGGATGAAATAGGGGGGGGGGAAGGGGGGGGGGGGTAGCAAATGCCGTCGCACCCCGACAGCGTCTGTGCCGGCGAGTGCGTCGTGTGAGTGTGGACAATCGCATCGTGATTTTGTGCATCTTGCACACAATTTATCGGAAAATTTCTCCCTTATCCTCTTTGAAAGCTCTACGTATGCATCATTTTTAAGTTCGAGAAAGAAGTCGAATTCTCTGAAAATAAAAAGGCGTAAAAGTGCAGTAAAAAGGTTGACGAAACAGAAAAGAGTGTCTACTCGAGAATACCCCCTCGTGTCCTGCGCTCCTTTTGTTGGATTTTGTGAAAGCGCGTTTGGGTTCGGACCCTCCGACCGTCTGATGGGGTGGATGTGGCGGGCAGCCTGCGGATGGGGCGGGACGGGCACTAAGTGTTGATGGAATCGGAGGGAGGGACTTGTGGGGGCGGGGGGCGGGGCGCCGGTCTGGGCAGTACCAACTGAGCGCAGGGGGTGAACCACTCTCACCTCTCTGATCGGCCAGATGAGCCAGAGTGGCATTCTCCACTTTTCCCTCTGTTATTTTTTTTCAGGTTGGTTTGTAACGGACCCAAACGGAGACACTCCTAACGGCGCAAATTTCTGATACAAACTGTTTTCGCTTCAGGGGCATTTCTTTTGCTCTTCTACTTCCGTTTTTATAGAGTGTCTTTTCAGAAAACATCGATTAGAAAGCAGCGGAGATGAGGTGGCAGGGGGAGGGGGTGTTTTTGCCGTGGACCAAGGTTCCTCTCAGTCACATCCATATTTCGATTTCAGCGGAGCGCCTCTCCCTCCCCCCGCCGCGTCCCCCCTCCCCTTCTCCTCGGCCCGGACCCGCCCCCTGCTGCCAGCCCCGAGGCGCGTCGGATAACATTACCATGTAAATATGTGTGTACATTAATGCAGACGTGCGCGGTGCGCGGTACTACTCGCGTAAGAGTCCTCATCCGTCCTCGTCGCTCTCCCTTCACGCACCCCTCTGTCTGTCCCGCTCGCTCTTCCGCTGAATAACCTCCATGCGACCCCCTCCGTGCCTGCAGCCGCGCCGCGGCGGGACTTTTTGAAAATAATAACAATGCAAAGTCCCTCCTCCCCGTCCGCGGTGCTCGCCGCTGCTGCCGCTGCTGCCGCTGCTGCTGCTGCTGCCGCTGCTGCCGCTGCTGCCGCTGCTGCGCTGCCCGCTGCTGCCGCTGCTGCCGCTGCTGCCGCTGCTGCCGCTGCTGCCGCTGCTGCCGCTGCTGCCGCTGCTGCCGCTGCTGCCGCTGCTGCTGCCGCCGCTGCCGCCGCTGCTGCCGCTGCTGCCGCTGCTGCCGCTGCTGCTGCTGCGCTGCTGCCGCTGCTGCTGCGCTGCTGCTGCCGCTGCTGCCGCTGCTGCCGCTGCTGCTGCTGCTGCTGCTGCTGCTGCTGCTGCTGCCGCTGCTGCCGCTGCTGCTGCCGCTGCTGCCGCTGCTGCTGCTGCTGCTGCTGCTGCTGCTGCTGCTGCTGCGCTGCTGCCGCTGCTGCCGCTGCTGCTGCTGCTGCTGCCGCTGCTGCCGCTGCTGCCGCTGCTGCTGCTGCCGCTGCTGCCGCTGCTGCCGCTGCTGCCGCTGCTGCTGCTGCTGCTGCTGCCGCTGCTGCCGCTGCTGCCGCTGCTGCCGCTGCTGCCGCTGCTGCCGCTGCTGCCGCTGCTGCCGCTGCTGCCGCTGCTGCCGCTGCTGCCGCTGCTGCTGCCGCTGCTGCGCTGCTGCCGCTGCTGCCGCTGCCGCTGCTGCCGCTGCCGCTGCTGCCGCTGCCTCCGGCGGTCCCCCACCGTGAAGTGTGCAGGCTTAGCCAGACGCTCTCTGGTGATTAATTGAAATAAAAAAATATCAGCGCGCGATCGCGACCGGTCTGTTGAGGTAGGGAGCCGAGGACAAAGGGAGAGGGGGATGGGGAGGGGAGGGGAGGGGAGGGGAGAGGAGGGGAGGGTTCATCGGCAGCTGCCTTCGCTCCCGCGGGGTGCCAGCTGCCGTGCATGACAATGACAGACCACGCGGCCCATAATGTGAGGAATCGCGGACACGCACGTAACTCGCTGACATTCTCATAGCGACTGACGGCCACCATGACTCAGAGGACGCGAATCACTGTTACAAAGGATGCACCCATTTTTTTAGTATTTTTTTGTGAAAAGGTTTTCCTTTGCCAAGAGAGCTCTGCTCTCGCGCGCGTGTGCGCGTCCTGGTTGCCTATATTTGTGAACGAAAGAATAAGAATGAATGGGAATGCACGAGAAGGAATGAGTATGGGTGGGAATGAATGGGAACGACCAGAAACAAATGAGAATAAATGAGAACGACTGCAAACAAATGGGAATGAATGAGAACGATCAGAAAACAAATGGGAATGAATGAGAACGATCAGGAAACAAATGGAAATGAATGAATCTAGAATGAGGAAGAGCGAATGAATGGAAATGAATGAGAAGGGGCGGATGAGCTCGTCCCACACATTAAGCCGAGCCTTCCCAGTCATCGCAGATGGGATTTTCAGCATATACATAACGATGAAAAATTGCCAATTTAGTCCCGGCCGGAAAGCGAGCTCATTTCGTGGGCTCCTCGTGCCACTAATCGGGCGGTTGCGGATAGCGTCTGGGTGAGGCAGGCGGAGCAGGCAGCGGGCAGCGTGGGGTGCGGACAATGAGAGCGGCAGCGGCGGGCCCGGCACGCGCGCGGCACGGGCTGGCCACGCGTCAGGTGGGGGGGGGGGAGGAGTCGCTCCCAGGGTCCCAATGCGGCCCGGGAGAGGCAACGCAGCCCGCGTGCCCGCCAAAGCCTACTGCCGTCCGCCCCCGCCGCGCAGCCAATGGAGACGGATGGAGTCGTATCTCACGGCCGCCGCTGCGCCCCCTGCGGCCTGCGGGCCCCGTGGACTGCATGCACGGGCTCTGTCACAACGGCCGGCCCCCACCTGGGTCTAGCGGGGCTCGTAGGGGGAGCGTTGGGTGGGCGCCCCAAACTACTTCCATCCCCCCGCCGGCCGCAGGGCACTGCAGGGCACCGCAGGGCACTGCAGGGCACCGCAGGGCACTGCAGGGCACCGCAGGGCACCGCAGGGCACCGCAGGGCACCGCAGGGCACCGCAGGGCACTGCAGGGCACCGCAGGGCACCGCAGGGCGGCCAACTGTTGCCAGCAGCGCGCGCTCCTATTCAAATCCACTTCACTTAATTGCCGCAGCGGAGTTCGGCGCCGGGCCGTCGGTATTCATGGGAGTGTCGTCTGCGCTCCCGGGAACACCGGAGGATGCCGGAGGACGGATGCGGCCCGGTCACTGGACCAGCCCCGCCCCGCCCCTTTTGGGGTGCATCCCGAATGCCTCACTGTGAAAGGCCCTCGACACAAGGAGTGAACGGTGCTGATGGCGAACAGTTGTTGCAACGTGATGAGGACCGTGGGAATTGACTTGTGGTGACAAAAAGCAGCAGCGGCTGCAGCCCTCGACTACACCAACAACGGCACCTCAACAAAGAGAACATTTTTTTCCGGGCGGCCGCGAGAGAGGGGCGGAGGCAAGGGGGGCTGCGCGGGGGGCAACCCCTCCTCTGCTAACGCCCTCCGGCACCTGTTGCAGGAGCTGCGGCTCTTGCTCTCCCTCACGCCGCGGTTCGTTTCGTACCCGTTCCCGAGCCACACATCCATGCCCTCTGCCTCTCTCTCTCTCTCTCTCTCTCTCTCTCTGTCTCTCTCTGTCTCTCTCTGTCTCTCTCTTGTCTCTCTCTCTCTCTCTCTGTCTCTCTCTGTCTCTCTCTTCTCTCTCTCTGTCTCTCTCTCTCTCTCTCTGTCTCTCTCTCTCTCTCTCTCTCTCTCTCTCTCTCTCTCTCTCTCTCTCTCTCTCTGTCTCTCTCTCTCTCTCTCTCTCTCTCTGTCTTTCCTGTGGGAAATGGCCGCGTGGACAAAGGAATGGGAACAGTGTATTTAGAGGCACAAAGGGGGGGCTGCCTTCCATATCAAACCATCATTTTTATGCAGCGACGACGTAAGCTTGGAGCTGCCCAGAGAAGCACTAAAGGGAAAGGGCCCGTCACAAGAGACGCCGCGCTGTGATGGTGACCAAATCTCCGGCCAACGACCTGAAAGCCCTCAAAACTCTAAAGAAAACAACACAGCAGCCTTCAGACATTCTTCTTGAACACACACACACACACGTACGAGGGGACGGTAACTCATCACACATTCTGTGTGACTGTCTCCAAGTGGGAATAGCCGGCACGAAGTTGTACAATTAGGGCCATGACGAAGAGCAGTGCAGGGCTGCGCTGGGGCCACGCTCCGCCACGCTCCGCCACGCTCCGCCACGCTCCGCCACGCTCCGCCACGCTCCGCCACGCTCCGCCACGCTCCGCCACGCTCCGCCACGCTCCGCCACGCTCCGCCACGCTCCGCCACGCTCCGCCACGCTCCGCCACGCTCCGCCACGCTCCGCCACGCTCCGCCACGCTCCGCCACGCTCCGCCACGCTCCGCCACGCTCCGCCACGCTCCGCCACGCTCCGCCACGCTCCGCCACGCTCCGCCACGCTCCGCCACGCTCCGCCACGCTCCGCCACGCTCCGCCACGCTCCGCCACGCTCCGCCACGCTCCGCCACGCTCCGCCACGCTCCGCCACGCTCCGCCACGCTCCGCCACGCTCCGCCACGCTCCGCGGTACGGGGCGCCCGCTCAGGTGCCGGCGCCCGTATTTCGTCTGCAAACACTCAGGTGGGCCCTGGGACGGGGCGGGACGGGACGGAACGAAGCGGTCGGATGGCGCCATGCCTACAAAACAAACATCTCGGCGGCCGGCGTGTGTTGGGTTGGGTTTGGTGCGAAACCGAAGGCGAGGTAAGGCGGCGGGAGTCCCTAGGTGTAAGCAGAGGCCGCAGCACAGCCGTGCGCGGCAGCCGGCAGCGCCCTCATCACAATTTCTGCAGGCACTGGTCGATTAATTCTCACCGCGGTGACAAACCTCAGGTTTATCTTCACACACCGAATGCCTTACCATCTATTGCGCCATCAGCCGCTTTGTATTCCGTCGTTCCCTTCTGCGCTGTTTAAAAGGCTGTGAAATCGACACACGGTTGGTGGTTGCTGGAGGTGTTGTACACACTTTCGAGATGATCATGTGACACCTGGAGCCGATCTAGAGCTGACTTTTCTGGCGTGCGGACTTCTGAAAGGGTCGGTAATAACTGACAAGGGGGTTGGTGGTTTTCTCTCTCTCTCTCTCTCTCTCTCTCTCTCTCTCTCTCTCTCTCTCTCTCTCTCTCTCTCTCTCTCTCTCTCTCTCTCCGTCTTTGTGTCTGTTTCTCTCGCTCGGGCGCACACACACTGCTGTGCCGCATTCACGCCAGACTGCGTACTCCTGACTCAAGTGTCCGTGCATAAAGAGCATGTGAGCAAGTGCAGGGATGGGCAGGGTACATCGATCGCAACACAAATGTGTGCCAGTGCCCGGTGGAGGCCTGTAGTGCACAGATGTGCCTCAGAGCGCAATCAAGTGTCTTCTGAGCAGGGTTCCATAACTTAACGTAACATTAGGTATTTTCGTTACGTTAAATGTTATGAACAAAATACGTAACTTTAACAAATATCATGGTTTTAACGTTATTTCCTCTCAACGCAGGATAAATGTTATGATAATAACGTTATAAAATAACGGGGTAATAACGCCTAGCCATGGGCCTGGACACTCGCCTGGCCGGTTCTAGAGGCCAAGGCAAAGGACACGCTTTTCTTTTAACGCGAATATCTAAACCGAGGAGCGTTATAACGTACTAGAAAAAGCAAATGTTGATGTTATTAACACTAACGTTAATAGCTCCGGCAATTACTATAAAATAAATAACATAACTTAAATTCTCAAAGACGAAAAATATAATTTTTGCAACATTTTGGCGTTACGTGTTATGTTAAGTTACGGAACCCTGCCTCTGAGAGCGAGCGCGCAGCCCGGCGCAGCCCGGCGCAGCCCGGCGCAGCCCACGCGTCCTCGGCAGCCCCGCCTTTCTGTTTGAATCTCGCGCCCGAAAAGCGGAGGCGTCCTGACGCGAAAACTTTTCCAAATGAGTCGTCCGCCGCTCCGCCGCCGTCACTTTCCCGCCGCGCGTTATAAAAGTTGTTTCCCCTCGGCCGATTCAAAGGAGAGAGCGACCCATTCTGCCGGAGCTAAGCCCGTAGCGGCAAAGCCGGCTCAGCGCGTGTGCGGCTGCTGTGCGCGCGCGCGTGTGTGTGTGTGTGTGTGTCCGTGTTTGACGGACTTTGGCTCGGAGTGAGTGAGAGAGCGTTCCGTCCTCCGTCCTGCAGAACTTGTAGGCGGCTCCGCGCTCGCACCACGAACACGCACTCCGGCAGGCGATAATGGAACACTGCTGCGAGGACTTCTGTGAAGCCCACAAAACAGAGCCGCGTTTGGACCGCGCGTTGTACTAGGCGGAGAGTTTAGTGTGTTTCAGTTCGCTGCTTGACAAAGATTCACGGGAAGAATTCGCGAACATAAATGAAGGTAAAAATTCAAAGTGCGTGCGAGCAGACTGAGAGGTCAGCGTAGTCTGTACGGCCCGGCCCAGCCACGGCGGCAGCCCCAGCAGCCCCAGCAGCCAGGAATTTTTATTGGGCAAAGCCCCTTCCGAGCGTATCTAGGCGGAAGATGACGAGAGTATTATGTCGAATCCCTCTCGCTTGTGGGGGAGGAGGAGTGCGTGAGAGAGAGAGAGAGAGAGAGAGAGAGAGAGAGAGAGAGAGAGAGAGAGAGAGAGAGAGAGAGAGAGAGAAGGAAAGGGAGTCATCTGGAGAGATCACTCAGTCGCGGTAGAAAGAATAAGGGGTGACATCGCAATGTGGGGGTTATTGTTTTGTGTCATTCATATAACGGCCGTGCGTGCGGGTGGCTGTGGGGAGAGAGAGAGAGAGAGAGAGAGAGAGAGAGAGAGAGAGAGAGAGAGAGAGAGAGAGAGAGAGAGAGAGAGAGAGAGAGAGACGGGGGAGGGGGCCAGTGGTGGGTGGGTACAGGACAAAAGATGAAGACAGGAAGGGGGTGACACTGATATCTCGTGAGCTCCTCTCCCGGCAGCGCGCCGCAAGCGTTTGTGGCAGAGGAGAGGGGAGAGGAGAGATCGGGCGAGTCGGACGGAACAGCGGGTCCGGATGGATAAGAAAGGGAGCGTCTACCGGAAGTGTGAGAATGGATTGAGAGGCGCAGAGCGATTGGTGGGCGGCGCGTCCCCATAAGTCGGCTCTGCTTCTGCACTGTCACGTGCCCGCCTGCTCTATCTCTCTCTTTCACGTTCTCAACCATATGGGATGCGACCGTGCGTCACCGACGAGGACAACTAAAAATGTGACTTAGCGACAAAGTTTCGGTTGAGAATTTCCGTAGAAAAATACTCGTGTCGTGAGTATCAACATATGGCGTATGGCGTGGAGGAAGTTCGCACGTTGGAAAGAATTCGTTTCAATTTAGATCGACACCGGCCCATGTCCCGTTCATTATTATCAAACAATAATTCTCTCCTTGTCTCTCGCCCCTGCCGCCCCCACACGTCACGCAGTGGGTTTGTGATGTGCTGCCACAAACACGGCCCCTGCCCCATCCCCTCCCCGCCCTAGTGCCCCTCCTCCCTCTATTGGCAGAATGGCAATGAGACTCTTTTGTTTCAGGAGAAGCCCCTGATTAAAATTCTGCCATTGTTCATTTGCTTACTCTCGGGTGTCGCATTCGCGTCAAAGCCCAAAGGAAGCTGGCTGAGGGGGGAGGGCGAAGGAGTAGAACTGGGAAGACCGAATCAGCCACTGCCCTGCTTCAGTCATCAAATATGGATTGCCACAAGACGTTTCTGAATCCGATAGAAGAAGCGTTCAGGATTAGATTCAGTCGCGTATTCATGGATGCGATGTTCCTGCACGGCACTGTGTTTTGCCTCTCCTTCTCCTTCGTCATGAAACGGCATGCTGCTGGCAGTCACACACACACACACACGCCTCCGCGCGAACGGCATTCACGCACATTTCAATTTCACGAACGCCATCGAATTGGGCAGCCGATTTGGACTGGAGTGTCTCGCCCTGCGCCCTTCTTCCACGTGCCCCCCCCCCCTCCTCCTCCCAGCGGCAGCCTGATTTCTCATTATCGTCAAATTCGTTTCCCTTGTCACTCTGGGCGCGCCCAAGTCCACTCTAATCCCCACCCCACCCTCCCCCAATCCGCTGAGAGTGCCGCCCTGCCGCCCCACCAAGCGATATCCCCCCCCCCTCCCCAACCCCCTCTCATCCGGCAAACGAATCGTTCTGTGTATTCGTCCTCGCCGACACTAGCTGGGCTTAGCGCCCCCGCGGCAGCTCAACATGGTGGAGCGGAAGTCAGAAAACAATAAACATCCTCTCCGACGCGCGAATTCTGAAAACCTTTATTCGACCTCTGGCGCTTTTCTTTGAAAGCGAGCCACTCTGTAGAAGGGGTTTGGAATGAGATTGGAATGAGATTTCTTTTCTGTGCGCGGTGCGTGGGTTTGCGGCCTCGCATCGCATCATTGTCTTGCGAATTCTGGAAACCTTTTTTAGCCCGTCCTGACACGTTTCTTTAGAAACGGCAGGAGCCGGGCTTATAGTCTGATGCTGCATGTTTGTTCGGGCGGACGTGTGTACGCCGACTTACCCTTAATAGAAGACCTTCAAATTTTGAGGATCAACTCCTTTTTAGCCCGTCCCGACACGTTTCTCTAGAAACGCCAGGAGCCGGGCTTATAGTCTGATGCGTCATGTTCGTTCGTTCGGACGTGTGTACGCCGACTTACCCTTAATAGAAGACCTTCAAATTTTGAGGATCAACTCCTTTTTTAATGTAGAATCACGTGCGGTGGCAACAATTTTCGATTTGTATCGAATTTTTGATTAATGAATTTTTTTTTTTTTTTTTTTAAGTTAGGGTTGGCCGCCGCGCGCACACTATTACCATCGCGGCGCGCACAGGGACGGGCTCAGGTTAACGATTTCAATCGTAACACATACATCTGCTATCGAGCACTTCTAGGGAGACTTGAGGCCGATGGCCCCCGCAAACGCCGCCGGCAGGCCAAGTTGGCCAAGCCCCCTGTCGAACCGAGGTGTCGGTGGAGCGCAGCGGAACTGGCACCAAGGTTTGACGAAGGGACGGGCCAGCTTGTTTCTGAAAGCGAGATACTCTGCAGAAGAATGAGATTGGAATGAGATTTCGTTTCTGTGCGCGGTGCGTGCAGGGTTCGCGGCGTGTCGCATACACGCAGCCGGCTGGCTGCGCTTGGTCGCGCTTGGCTGCGCTTGGCTGCGCTTGGCTGCGCTTGGCTGCGCTTGGCTGCGCTTGGCTGCGCTTGGCTGCGCTTGGCTGCGCTTGGCTGCGCTTGGCTGCGCTTGGCTGCGCTTGGCTGCGCTTGGCTGCGCGTGGAGCGCCTGGCTGCGCCTAGCCGCGTACTTCGCTCCGCACACCAGTTAATGGGCTCGATCAATACGCGATGCAGTGGGACAGGTCATGTTATCGCACGCACAGAGGGCTCCTACCCCTCCTCAATACCGCGCGGAAAATAATATGTCTCCCGCGCAGGATTTGAATCTCGGCCGCCGATTTAAACATGTGAGAAACGCATTTTTGCCTCCGGGGCATTTTTTTCTCTTTGGTCTGAGTACATATTTCAGTTGCTAACAAAGACTTGGCGTGTGCTCAACTATTTCCCATTCGCCTTGCGTCTATCATTTTCAGAGCAACTTTCAACTACCCTCGTCATAATTATTACGCATAGTTTCGCTAATTCTTTCGCAAAAATATCACCTCCTGGCCGCATAGGCAGACAGGCGCCAAGGCAATGCGTCATATCGATACGTCGATATGAGAGAAATCGAGGGAATCGAGAGAAATCTCGCGGCCGATAAGTAATCGATCCCGAATTTCGCTGCCGACGCGCGCCTAGCTCCCGCCTGCGGCCGCGCCAGTGTATTTCCCCCGTGGATAGCCGTGCTAGGCAGCCGCAGCAGCCGCAGCAGCCGCAGCAGCCGCAGCAGCCGCAGCAGCCGCAGCAGCCGCAGCAGCCGCAGCAGCCGCAGCAGCCGCAGCAGCCGCAGCAGCCGCAGCAGCCGCAGCAGCCGCAGCAGCCGCAGCAGCCGCAGCAGCCGCAGCAGCCGCAGCAGCCGCAGCAGCCGCAGCAGCCGCAGCAGCCGCAGGCAGCCGTGATCAGCCCAGCCGCCCTGGCTCTGATTTATCCCGGCCGTTGTTTGCTCATGTATGGCGGGAAGCTCCGGCGAACGCACTGACATGGCCGCCCCGGACCCCGCCCCGCCCCGCCCGATTGATCGAGATTTCCGCCGCCCACCCGACTCACATCTCTTGTCAAAGACTCTTGCTGCACTCCCCCTTCCCCCTCCCTCCCTCTCTTCGTCATCCCCTTGACGTCTATGACACTTCCTGCTCGCAGCCACAAATTTTGGTGTGCATATTTTGGTTTGACCGAATTTACGCATTGGGTATTTGATTGGTTTTGATTTACTAAAAAAAAAAGTATTTCGAGATGTTTCCCCTGGGACACACCTGCGTGCACCATTCTCCCCCTCCCTCTCTCCTCTCTAACTCTCTCACTCTCTCTCTCTCTCTCTCTCTCTCTCTCTCTCTCTCTCTCTCTCTCTCTCTCTCTCTCTCTCACTCTCTCTCTCTCTCTCTCTCTCTCTCTCTCTCTCCTCTCTCTCTCTCTCTCTTTCCCTCTTTCTCCCTCTCATTCTCCCCCTTTCTCTCCCGCTGGGCGAGTGGGCGAGGGGTGATTGGGGCGCAGCGTAATGTTCGCATCATTCACATCGCGTGTTCGCGGTCCACGATCACACGGGGGCGGTGCCCAGGCCGTGCCGAGGCTGGGCCCGCAGTGTTCTATCCACAACCCTCCAACTGGTTATGGCACGGTTTTTTTCGGTCTCCCCGCCCCCCTCCCCTCTCTCTCTCTCTCTCTCTCTCTCTCTCTCTCTCTGCCTCGGTGGGACACGAACGCAGGTCGAGCGCGATGAACAAGCCGGCCCGTTGTTGTGTACACACACACACACACACACACACACACGCACACACGCACACACGCACGCACACACGCGGAGCCCAATATGAAGCCTTGTAGCCGTACGTGCTCCCTTATCCATGCAAAGTTATCGAGTGAAGCTCCAGGTTGCTCGCGAAACTGCTTGCAAACAGTATAATTTCTCCCGACACCATGCAAAGTTGTTAAGTCAAGGCATTAAAAAAAATTCTCATAAATAAATTTTTTTTTTTTTCGAAATGATTTGAGGCAAGGCCTTATTCAGTGCGACTGCGAAACGCAGAGGATTGGTGGGGAGGGGGGAGGGGAGGGGGGCAGCCAGGTCATTAAGAAGGCTGCCTGCGGGCACCTTCGCACCTCGGCTCGGCATCCCTCTGGAGGTGACGCCGCCACCCTTTCCTGCTCTTCCTCAGCCAGATGCGGCCGGATCCGGTACGGTTCTCTCTTCGCTCTCCTACTGCTCACTTCCGCGGCACACTGCCGACAGGAGCGGTGCGCTAGACGATAATATCGTGGAAAGAAATTCCGAAAGTGATTTTTAAAATGCAGATAGCATTGTGCGCTAGTAGTCTCGGAAATTTTCTCAAATAATTCTTTTGTGTCCTATTTTTTCTGATCACGCGCAAGAGCTTTGGTTTTGTTACAGGAAATCGTTTCCTGTTCCCCCAGAAGAGCATCCAACAGAGAGTCCTTTCTCGTCCTTCACAGCGGTGGAGGTGGCCTCCTCTGGCTCGTCTTATGTGCGCCTGCACTGCAGTGCCCGCCAGCATGCCCCAGCCTTGGCCAAAGTTGTCCGCGTCGGCCCGACCCCTGTTCGGCCTCTGCGCCTCCGGCCGCCCCGGCCGCCCCCGGCCGCCCCCACGGCCTCCAGCAGATTCCTGTCGCTTTGACGTTGCTGCTCGTTATTTTGCCGGGGCGGCCCGAATATATCATCATTTCCGTATCGTCGCCCCCCCTCTCTCTCTCTCTCTCTCTCTCTCTCTTTCTCTCTCTCTCTCTCTCTCTCTCTCTCTCTCTCTCTCTCTCTCTCTCTCTCTCTCTCTCTCTCTCTCTCTCTCTCTCTCTCTCTCTTTCTCTCCGTCAATATATGTCCTCACCCTTCTCCGCTTTCTTTGTTCTCTGTCTCTCTCACTCGTCAGCAGTAACAGCAGTAGCATCTCGCTCGCACCGCTGTCTCCCCTTTATTGCAGTTTCCATCCCCGGCTGGCGCTCTCCGCCTCTATCCGATCCTCTTCTCCCCCTCGCCGCCGTGTTTCAATACCCCCCCCCCCCTCCCGTGCGTGGCGGTGCGTGCGCGTGCGCGTGTGCGAGTGCGCGTGCGCGGGCAGTGTACTCAGTTGTGGGAGTTGATCGACCCTGGCCGTGGCCGTGCCGTGGCCGTGCCGTGGCCGTGCCGTGGCCGTGCCGTGGCCGTGCCGTGGCCGTGCCGTGGCCGTGCCGTGGCCGTGCCGTGGCCGTGCAGCTGGAAGGGGTGCTAAGCCGCGCCCCGCCACAAGGCAAAGCACCCCGAGCGACGCGCGGAGCTAACGCGGAACTGTCAAGGCGTCCGCTCTCCCGTAAGTGACGAAAATGTGAGCGGGCTGAGAAAACTTTCGCACGCGATATATCTAAGCCGGCCAGAATGAATGAATGAATGAAAGAATGAATGACCGAATGAACGAATAAACGAATGAATGAATGAATGAATGAATGAATGAATGAATGAATGAATGAATGAATTAATGAATTAATGAATTAATGAATTAATGAATTAATGAATGAATGAATGAATGAATGAATAAATGAATGAATTAATGAATGAATGAATGAACGAATGAATGGACGTCCCGGGGCCCGGCGCAGATCTCGAGTTCGATTGGTCAGACAGCGTACAGCGCGTTGATATAAAAACGCGCGCACGTCCAGGAGATAATCCGCCCCGCATATCCCACGCGCCGTGTGCCGTGTTCCGTGTGCAGTTCATGTCCAGGGCGGGATTTTGTTGCGGCGGACGCGGACAGCTCCAATTATTCCTTCTCCGTCACTCTGGATCACCATCACCCCTCCCTAAACGCAGACCGGACAGAAGAGAGGGGGAGAGAGAGAGGGAGAGAGAGAGAGAGAGAGAGAGAGAGAGAGAGAGAGAGAGAGAGAGAGAGAGAGAGAGAGAGAGAGAGAGAGAGAGAGAGAGAGAGAGAGAGAGACCACGGGTTGTGCCATCAAATATGGAATATGCAATTCATCACGCTGGAAAAAGCATGCACAGCACACACACACACACACACACACACACATTTGAACTTAGATCTCCGAAGTCCAGCACGTGCCCCCTGCGGGGAGGGGTCCCCCTTGCCCCCCCCTCTCTCTCTCTCTCTCTCTCTCTCTCTCTCTCTCTCTCTCTCTCTCTCTCTCTCTCTCTCTCTCTCTCTCTCTCTCTCTCTCTCTCTCTCTCTTTTACTCTTTGCCCATCGCTTTCTCTCTCTCACGTCCTCTCTCCTCCAATCTCGAGCTCAGTATTTCTCCACCAGTATATTTCTCTAGTTCATAACGTGGACGTGGTCCCGTTTGATGTTGATTGTGGACGACAAGGCGGACACACTCTTTTCATGCCCGCGGCGAAAACACGAGAAAGAGGAAGGCGGAGGAAAAGGGGTGGGGAACAGCCGGCGGTACCCAGGCCGGAGCTCGGCTCAAGTATCATCTTTATTGGAGAGACGTCTGCGACGCCAACGCGTAGAGAGAACGAGTGAGGCAGGGAAGGTCGCTGAGGACATTTTTTTCCCCCAAAATGTAACCAGAGGCCGTGGCGCTGGTTTATCCCGCGGCCCGTCACACGGATGACGTCACAGCACGCTTCGCGCTGCGGCGCCTGCTGCGCCCCCGGCTGGGTAGGCCGGCCGCACAGCTCGGCTGCGCGGCGGGACGGCCTACCCACTGGTCGTAAGGCGCTCGGCGCGTGGCGCATGGCGTTTGCACCTCGGCCTCGGCCGCGCAGCTCAGACGATCAAAGAGTATATTATACTGATCGCGTGTGAGTCACTGTACGCTACACTCATCGAACTAACACCATGTTGCTTAAAATAATTGTTAGGAGTCAGCAAAGTTGGTGCCTTAAAAAAGAAAAAGAAAATAAAAGAGGGTCGTGCAAAAAAGTGTAGTGGACCCTGTCGGACCGATCAAGGGTGACGGGGAAGAAAACTTGTGGCGCCTGCATGTGTGTGAGCGTGTGTGTGGAGGGAGGGGGGGGATCTGTCAGTCACTGACAGATCACTCGATATGCGGTGGATGCCAACAGCCTCTGGCGAAGCACGCGGCGTGCGTGTGAGCGTGGGAGAGAGCGCAAGAGAGAGAGCAAGAGAGAGAGAGAGAGAGAGAGAGAGAGAGAGAGAGAGAGAGAGAGAGAGAGAGAGAGTGTGTGTGTGTGTGTGTGTGTGTGTGTGTGTGTGTGTGTGTGTGTGAGAGAGTTCCCAGGAGCGATGACGGCAGAATCATCGTTGACACGCAAAATAGAGAGAAACGGGAAGGATAGCAAGTGACCTGTTGTCGAGGGCAGGCAGGGCCTTGGGCAGGGCGAAGGTGGCATGCCAACAGCATGTGGAGGGCGGTCCGCTATGCCAGCAGCGCCCGGGCGCCCCGTAATTACATATGTGGTTTATTGTACATCGCAGCCACAACCTCGCGAAAAATACGGGGTGGGCGAACTTAATGAGCGTGGGTCGGCCCTGTGTGAGCTCGCCTCGCACGTATGCGGTTACAGACACACACACACACACACACACACACACACACACACACACACACACACACACACACACACACACACACACACACACCATCTCCAGGGGCACCGCACATGTCAGCTTACGTTCCGAAGTCCGCCCCCTTGTGGCCGGTGGCCCGCGCGGTGCGCGTTTCGCGTCGGCGATGGGGTTACTTTTCTCTCTCTCTCTCTCTCTCTCTCTCTCTCTCTCTCTCTCTCTCTCTCTCTCTCTCTCTCTCTCTCTCTCTCTCTCTCTCTCTCTCTCTCTCTCTCTCTCTCTCTCTCTCTCACTGCCAATCCTCTGTGTCGTGAAAACGAAACGAGCAGACGTTTTGCAGAGAGAAAGAGAGAGAGAGAGAGAGAGAGAGAGAGAGAGAGAGAGAGAGAGAGAGAGAGAGAGAGAGAGAGAGAGAGAGAGAGAGAGAGAGAGAGAGAGAGAGAGAGAGAGAGAGAGAGAGAGAGAAGTGAGCGCCAGAGGAAGAAAAGGAAAGCATCGGAAGTGAAGAGGAGGGGGGGGGGGGAGGAATACTTTTTCCCGATGTCTGCTCAAATTCGCTCGCTCGACGATGTGCTTTACGGGTCTGAGTGGAGTGGCCACGCCGTCAGTCCCTCTCGCCCTCGGCTCTGACACGCCGCTTCCGTTTCTTGTCCTCCCTGCTTCCGCAAAACAAAAGTTAGTTTCCACGCCCCCGCGATTATTGGCAGCCAGTGGGAGGAAAAAGGCGTGATAAAGGAAACTTACAACACTACTCCCTACTCTACATATATTTAATTATGTTTTTAAATTTAAATAATTCTGAGGAATCGCAACTAAAGTTGGTGGTAGGTGTGAGCGCACTTCTCGATCTTTGCCGCCGGCTTTTGTCATACCGTGACGCGAGAGGCTTTAGCGTGCAGAGCGAGATAAAGAGAGAGAGAGAGAGAGAGAGAGAGAGAGAGAGAGAGAGAGAGAGAGAGAGAGAGAGAGAGAGAGAGAGAGAGAGAGAGAGAGAGAGAGAGAGAGAGAGAGAGAGAGAGAGAGAGAGAGAGAGAGAGAAAGAAAGAAGGGGAGGGGAGGGTTCTGCTGCGAAAGTGGCTGGCAAAACGTGTGTTTGATAGCCTCCAGGCAGGCCTGTGGGGGGAAAGGAGTGGAGACGCAGCGGCGGAATGTGGAGGAGGCGAGGGCCGCGACACGGCAGGGACACCACACACACACACACACACACACACACACACACACACACACACACCGGTAGCACCTTGAGATGCGCAAGCATTCATTGCAGCCAACCCCTCACTTAGTGCAGTGTTGGGCGCGTTATGCAGAGATGGCTCTGAACCTGAACCCCTGGCGCTGCTGCTGCTGCTGCTGCTGCTGCTGCTGCTGCTGCTGCTGCTGCTGCTGCTGCTGCTGCTGCTGCTGCTGCTGCTGCTGCTGCTGCTGCTGCTGCTGCTGCTGCTGCTGCTGCTGCTGCTGCTGCTGCTGCTGCTGCTGCTGCTGCTGCTGCTGCGGCTGCGGCCCACGCCGTCGGGGTCTGGGCGCGACAAACTTGCCTCGTACATTTCGTACCGTTTGGTGCGTTGCCGCTGGTACGAACGCACGGGGGCGATGAAGATTACTGCGACAAGTTGGCCACCCTGCACCCATCCCCCTCCCTGCGCCCCTCGCGCACCACTTTGCCCTGACTCTTTTGCTCGATTCTCCGCTTGCTCGAGGAGATTAATTTTCTTTCTTGTGTAGTGAGCCTTGTGAGATAATCGTCGGATTCTTATCTCATTATTTTTGTGTGTTGGTACGCTAGCGGTAGCAGGGGGGAGGGCTTTTCGGTGTGTCACAAGGGGAGGGGAGGGGGGGGGGGTAACAACCTGTAAAGCGGCCGACCCAAGGGCCAACCCGTGTCAGAGCGCGGGGCGGCAGTGCCGAGGCAGTGCACAGGCACGCTCCGTTCTGCAACATTGTAGAGGGGAGAGGGAGGGAGAGGGAGGGAGAGAGAGAGAGAGAGAGAGAGAGAGAGAGAGAGAGAGAGAGAGAGAGAGAGAGAGAGAGAGAGAGAGAGAGAGAGAGAGAGAGAGAGAGAGAGAGAGAGAGAGAGAGAGAGAGAGAGAGAGAGAGAGAGAGAGATGACGGCGGTGATGTGATAGTCAGACCACACGAGCCGCAGGCAGAGAAGGCCGAGAGGCCGGGAAGCCGGGATGGTCGGGCTGGAAGGCGCTGGAATTAGATGCGGCCTTCGGTGCCTCCGGTGCCCTCCGGCCGTGTCGGGACGGCGAGGCGGTGCGGTGCGGCACCACGGCCGTCAACTGCACCTGGGCGCCCTCACGTATATCCGAGGAGGGGGGAGGGAGGGGCCAGCGTTATGATGGGGGGTTTTACCGCTCCGAGGCGGCATGGGGGGCCCACTGGGGCCCACTGGGGCCCACTGGGGCCCACTGGGGCCCACTGGGGCCCACTGGGGCCCAGCCCGCCAGGCCAACCCCCCGTCCCGTCCCGCCCGCCGTGGCCTCTCCATCCCGCGGCGCTCTCGGCGGATTATTTTTCGTGCCCTCAAAGAAAGAAGCAGGTTGACCTGTTGGTGGTGTGTGGTAAGCCCCCCCCCCCTCTCTCTCTCTCTCTCTCTCTCTCTCTCTCTCTCTCTCTCTCTCTCTCTCTCTCTCTCTCTCTCTCTCTCTCTCTCTCTCTCTCTCTCTCTCTCTCTCTCTCTTTCTCTCTACCTTGCCTATGCTATGTAACAGGTGTGAGTTGGCGCTCGCGAAGAGCACACGCGTTTACTTTAATGGCGCGCGAGAGGATTTTTTTCTCTTTTTCTTTCTAATTTTTTTTCTTTGGTTGTTGCTCCGTCCTCCGTCTTTATACAACACCTGCGAGGGCGAGCAGAGGTCGCGCAGCCGCAGAGGCGGCCCGGACCAGTATCAATTGACTATTTTGGCCTCGCCGCCGCAGGCGGGAACGAATTCTGGGTTTCAAGTCGAGAATACAGAGCATAAACTGAAAGCATCGGACAGCATTCGAGTCTGTGGGTGCTGATGAGCAGTGCTGCGCAGCGTTCACTTTCTCACACTGCTCATGCACCTCTCCGGAGCGGAGCCACTGACCCTGTCCCGTCCAGGGCCCGGCCCGCGAGCCCTCCCGCGGCCTCCCCGTCCTCCCTCCTCCTCCTCCTCCCTCCTCCTCCTCCTCCCGCCTCCTCCTCCTCTTTCCTCCCGCTGCTCTCCGTCGCCCTTTCAATTTGTCTTCCTTCCAATCCGAGAGGCGCCTGACGACGCACAAAGGGCCCCGGCTCAGCTCGGTGCAAAAGGCTGGCCAGGACGGGCAAGGGGAACTCCAGGGCGGGCTAGCCGTGGGGGTCGCCTCCAGGCCTCCGCTGCCGGTCCGGGGCGATGCGCCCGGTACGGGTCGGCAACCTTCCACCTCCTGCCAACGCCTGAGGCGACTGAGCTGAGGCCCGCCTGCCAAGGCCCTGCCGGACTGGCAACAACTGGCAGATCCCCACCTAGCCTAACCTGACCTAACGGAGTCTAGCGTAGCCTCACCTAAACTAACCTCACCTACTAACTCTATGGCCGAGCCCCTCCCTCTCCTCCTATCCTGGCGGTTTTCTCATGACTGTTGTCACTGCGCCACACTGTTGCCGGCGCTGTCGGCCGAGCGTTGGCAGGTTGGCAGCCCGTTGTCGCTTGGCGGCAAGCGGTAGTGCCTGACGATGACGTCATGCGGCTGCCATGGACCAGGGGGAGGAGGAGGAGGAGGAGGAGGGGGAGGAGGGGGAGGGGGATGGGGATGAGGAGAAAAGTTTCGGATTTTGTGAATAAGGCGCGCGGGTGGTGAAATAACTTTTCAGTTTCAAGCGTAACTCGCGTCGCGCCGGGAAGCCCAAACTTATGTGACGGAGCGCCGGCGCAGCCTCCATGACTGCCTCTCGCTACAATGTAGAAAGCCATAGCAAGGGGAATAACTGCGAATGTGCGGTGAGTGCCTGTGCGGCCGCCGAAGTCAGCTGGGAGCGAGACGAGACGGGCTTTGGTTTTGCAGCAAAGTGTTCTCCGCCTCTGGCCGCGCCTGCCTGGCCTCGCCTGGCCTCGCCTGGCCACGTCACCTGTTTTTGCTGACATAACGACTCTGGGCTTCTGGATGTGACGCGCGCACAGAGAGACGAGAACCCGTACCGTACCGTACCGACAGATGGGGGGAAGGTAGTGGGAACGGCCCTGCATTTGTATACTCGCAATTTTTCTTTTTCAATTTTTGCCCACCCTATTAAAAGGTCATTTGCATGTAAATTGGAACGAGAACGTTCATCACGCTCCATAGGAGGCGCACCGGGGGGACCGCGCTGCGTCTTCATGGCGGCTTTATGGCTTCATGACAGGGAAAAATAATAATGCGTGGAGCCAAATGCAACGGCACCTGGGCAGAGCTGGAATCCGCTAAGCTGATTGGTTGGATGCCATCACGCGTGGAGTACTCCAAATACGACAGGTATGCGAATATCGGACGGCGTGCCGACAACGTTGGTCGGGCAAATCGTGGGGTGGGCTGGGGCTCAGTGCCGCGACTTGTTTGCTGCACTTCCTTTTGCTTCGGACTGTAAACGCCGCCGTTATGGCGCTCCCTTTCCCCCTTTATTTTCTACGAGTCGCGAAAAGCTCATAATAAACACGTTTATTTCGCCCCGCCTTTGGCGTCTCCACCCCCACATTCCCCGATTCGTAAAAATGGATGACTGAGCTTGAATTAGAGATGCCAAGTCTAATTACGTCTCTTCTTTGCAAACATTTCCATTTTTTTCCCTCCGCTCTTTCCATTTCTTATTATTTTGATTATTCACGGAGACGGTGGCGTCACGGACCCCCGGTGACAGTAGTCACCCTGACGCCTCTCTCTCTCTCTCTCTCTCTCTCTCTCTCTCTCTCTCTCTCTCTCTCTCTCTCTCTCTGTCTGTCTCTCTCAATCTCTCTCCTTCTCTCTCACACGCGCGCACTGTGACGTCCCGACTGCGCGACTGAAAATAAAATGCGGGAAAGTGTGTACACGCGGCGCTGCAGGACAAGTTTTGCGACGCGCACCTCAGAATTATGTCGGCGCGTCAATCG
Organism: Odontothrips loti; assembly: GCA_038380765.1. Lineage (NCBI taxonomy): Eukaryota > Metazoa > Arthropoda > Insecta > Thysanoptera > Thripidae > Odontothrips > Odontothrips loti. The sequence goes on along the minus strand of CM076246.1, from coordinate 19,919,530 downwards.
AGCATCGTTGGCGCCGTGCCGCGCCGGGCCGCCTCATCGACATACCAACGTCGGGAGGGAAATGTGCTTCTGAAGACGCGAGAAGTCGAATGCTACTTTCTCAAGCATCTTGCGAAAGAGGGAAAAGCAGAGGGTGCGCCCGCCGTGCCTCGGCAGCACCTGCTGGGAACACATAACGTGCTTTACTCGCCCCGCTCTCTCCTTCTCTCTCTCTCTCTCTCTGTCTCTCTCTCTCTCTCTCTCTCTCTCTCTCTCTCTCTCTCTCTCTCTCTCTCTCTCTCTCTCTCTCTCTCTCTCTCTCTCTCTCTCTCTCTCTCTCTCTCTCTCTCTCTCTCTCTCTTCTTTCTGAGAGGTGTTTTGCGTGTTCAATTTTTTCCTTATTTCGCCTTCTCCGCCACTGAATGTGGTTAGACGTTGCTTTTATTTCAGGTTTCCTTTTATTTCTCTCTCCTCTCCCCTCTGCTATGCCATAGCTGGCATTTTTCCGCACCAGAGAAGATGGTCGCGGGCCTTCCCTTTGAGCAGGCAGCGGCGGTGGCGGCGGTGGCAGAAGCCGTGCTTGATGGGAGGGGTAGGATGCGAGCGGGAGAAGACCGCACTGGAAAGGCGCCTGGAAAGCGGACGGAAGGAGCCAATTTGGATTTTACACGCACTCTTGTGTGGACGCGCTGAAGTCCCAAAAAGCGTCACGCTCTCTATTCAAATTAAATGTTATGCGTGTATTTAATCTACAGAGGTCGCCACGTTTCCCAGCACGCCATTAAAATATGCCCCTTTGGCCGGGCGCGTAATCTGGGCGGTTCTGACTGGCATTGCTCGCCAACCCTTTCAGGAGGGAGACTTGACGGCAAACAAAACAACAAACAACCCCCCCCCCCTCTCTCTCTCTCCCTCTCTCTTTCTTTCTCTCCCACTGGCGTAAACGAGTAGAAAATCCTTGATGAGTGTTGGTGAGTGACGGACGATGTTTCATCGCAAACGGTTCAACAGGTTCGCTCTGGCGGTCCCAGGCCAGAACGCCCCCCCCCCCCCGAAACCGCACACGTCGCGTGCCGGACGCGTTCCGATATGAAAACATTTGTCAAACTCTGTCACCACCTTGTCATGACGGTAGGAAGCGCGTGTTCGTTCCCACCACGCAGCAGCCAATCCAGGCCGACCGATGTTATCGTCGATAACGAGCATGGCAGCCGTGTACAGGGAGTTGTGCGGCGCCGTCCGCGAACTTCGCAGCGGGAGATACTATTCCGTGACCCTCGGGATGACATTTCAGACGCGGTTAGAGTGACAACCCTCACAGCTGAAGTGATTTTCGGAAAGCTGATTGCAGCGGACCTTGAATAATTATAATAGGGGCAGCAGACTCTCACCCTCGCTCTTCATCACTTTCATTTTTTGTCAGCGATTTTCTTTTTTGTTCCTCCTCTTTGTCACCTTACTCATTTTTCAAGTTTGACTTGAGCATTATGCGAGTTGGTGATATCGTCCTCTCTCTCTCTGTCTCTCTCTCTCTCTCTCTCTCTCTCTCTCTCTCTCTCTCTCTCTCTCTCTCTCTCTCTCTCTCTCTCTCTCTCTCTCTCTCTCTCTCTCTCTCTCTCTCTCTCTCTCTCTCTCTCTCTCTCTCTCTCTCTCTCTCTCTCTCTCTCTCACTCCGAGGTACGATCCTCGGTGGGAATCAGTGACCCAGCCGACAGGAGGCTGGACAGCTGCCGGCGGAAGCGGAGCCAAACAAACGTGCAGTGGAGAAGAGAAGGACGAGGGCGAAAACGGGGAAAGAAAAGAAATTGGACGAAACTCTTTTTAATCCGATTCGTTTTCCGTGAAACGGTCCTCCAGAGCGATAAGAGGGAGTGAACAACCTGTTCGCGCTGCGCTGGCTGGGCTGCGCGGGCTGCGCTCTCTACGAGTCTTTCACCCGATGTACCGCCTACCCTCGCCTCGCAGCCCTTATTAAAGCAGGCTGTCTCTCTCTCTCTCTCTCTCTCTCTCTCTCTCTCTCTCTCTCTCTCTCTCTCTCTCTCTCTCCGTCGACCCCTCCCTATCTATCTCGCTCCATCCCCCGCCCTTCCACAGTCCGCAGGGCCCGTGGGACGTGCACCAGGGGGAAGAATCGTTCATCTTTATGGCAAAGGAGGGAGGAAGGAGGGGATGGAGGCCGAGCCGAGCCGAACCAAGACAAGCCGAGCCGAGCCGAGCCGAGCCGAGCCGAGCCGAGCCTAGCCGAGCGACCTAGCTGGCTCAGACCGGCCGCGGGGCAGGGCAGGGCCGGCACACACTAGACGACACTTTTTCCTTATTTAAGCCGCCGAGGAATCGGACTGCGAGGACCGCAGCGCGGCGCTCCAGCCCCCCCCCCCCCCCCCCCCCCAGAAAACCGGGCCGAGAGTGCGGCAAGCCAAGGCGGGGAGGCGACCACGTCGTGAAACATCAACCGGCGTCCTCATCACTTTGAACTATGACTCGCAGAGGCGGAGACATTTTCTGCGAAAGCGTTGCGAAGGTTCGCTAAGGGTCGCAGGTTAACAAGCGACGCGGGAGCGAAGCAACAGGGCGCCTGAACGGTACCCGCCGCCCCGCCCCGCCCCGCCCCGCCGCCCCGCCCCGCCCCGCCACGCCCCGCCACGCCCCGGCCCCCCAGCGGACGACCGTGATGTGTGGCCAGGAGGCCGCGGGCTGCCGAGGCAAGCTGGGGCTGAGAACCACCCTCCTCAGTTCATTCGCCTCTCTGGCCCACCATTCACCCATCATCATGATAAATCCCGCCTCTTTCGCCGGGAAACAGCAAAATAATGGGCAAAGTTAGTGGGGGGGGGGGGGTCGGGTTCGGGTTCGATTTCGAGAGGTGCCCAGTGGTACAGTAGAACTCGCCCCCCGACCCTAAGGACCCGCAGCGGAAGTTGTTCCCAACTCATCCGGCACCACGCTCAGGGATCAGAAGACGTGCCACCGACTTCCGAGCCTCGGGGCCTCCTCGGGCACTGGACACACACACACATATACACACACACACACACACGCACGCACGCAGGGGAGTCTCAGGGGGTCAACAGCAGCCGTGTTCACAACACGTTTCACTTGGACATATTGACGCAGACGGAAGCTGTTGAATCATTTATGGGACACGCAGCGGGACAGGTTCCAATTCAAACGCAGTTATCGGCGACACGTCTGTGCGCTGTGCGGTATGCAGGCGCGACCTGGTGGAGTCTCTCGGGCCGCGACTTTGGGGAAATGACGTCAGGATGGAGAGAAAGAGAGAATGAGGAGGAGGAGCAGGAGTAGGAAGGGTAGGAGGGCCAGAAGTGTAAAGAGGAAAAGGGGGAGAGGGGGCGGCAATCGCGTGGCCCTTGCGTCAAGTTTGATGAGCTGTCTGGGCGCCAATGAGGGATGGGGGAGGATCACATCACATCCGGGCAGTCACACTCATCCCCGACTAGACCCAACGAAAAAAAAGAAAAAGGAAAAATCAGAGTATTGCAAATCCCCTACGAGCCCTGCGGGAATGCTGAATGCCATGCTGAGCACAAATTTCTGTAAAGACCCTAGCAACCTTAAAAGAAAAAGTGGTCTTTGTAGGAAACAATGAGAAAGTTTCTTTACACCGCAATGTGAGCCCTCCGTCTCCCAAACTGAGTTTCGTAAAACATAATTGCGGCAGTATCCATAGCAAGGGTCCGGTCCTGACAGCGTGGGGATGCTGGCAGCGCCGCCGCGGGGAGCGGAGGGGAGCGGAGGGGAGCGGAGGGGACGGGAGGGGAGCGGAGGGGAGCGGAGCGGAGGGTTGGTCCAGTTGATGTGACAGGCAGCGCCTCACGTCCAGGTGGGGGTCAGAGCTGACAAATTACGTGAGTGACTAGATCTTGTCAGCCAGAAGCGGTTTTTAGCGCGTCCGGTCCTAAAATCGCCCCCGTCGCTCCCGACCTGTTTCGGCCGCCTCCTTCCTAGCAGACGGCTGCCGTGTGGATGAAAACCACAGCAGACAGTGTGGTGGTCCGTCACGGGCACGCAAAGCTGATCGGAGAGTTTCTCATAGACCAGCGAACTTTTTGTCCACCGGAAGGGTACTTACACGACCACACTGTCCCAGTTCTCGTCATCAATTCGAAAATTACGAACGTGAATGTCTTCGGGCTGCACCTCAGGGAAGCAGTGAAAATATATTATGACGGGTGGTCTGAGCAGTGAGCAAGGGTCGTGTCTCTGACATTGGAATTGTCTAATGCGGTGCCGAGGGGGCGAGTGACCTTCGGCACGGAGGCCCTGGGAGGAGCCGCGGCCGGGGCCCGACAAGTCCATTGTGGATCGTTTTCATTGCCTTTGTGGACGTGTCATTGATGTGGCGGATTATAAGTCGCGGTAGCAAGGTGGCCCCTTGAGACGTACCTTTACCGTATAATTATGCGTAAGTACGGCAAGGCCATGGGAACATGTCGCCTGCATCAAACTTTATGACGTTTCCAGCCCTGCCCGCCCCTTTTGTTGGCTGTGAGGTTTTCGTCACCGTCCTTTTTAAAGAAAACAGGCAGCACCTTTAGCCGCTTCGCCGCGCGATCATCCGAATAAATGATTGCAGACGGTGCCGGGCAAAAATAACTGAGATTGCGTTCTCCGAAAAATTCCGTGGACCGTTTCTGTTCGAGTTAACCACGCTATGGTTGAGAATAAAAAAAAAAAAAAAACAACCATTCAAAGAAATGTACCGTTGAAGAATATATTCGAGTCCCAAGGTCAAGGAATACTTTTACAGCAAAGAACTGGATCACAAATACGAACTCTCGATATTCTCGAGAAACAATTCCTGCGCGACCCATCGGGAGGGTAGGGCAGCAATTTGAACGCTCATTATCTCTCCTTGTTCGGCAAGGCCCGAAGGCCTCTCCCGTCGGAGCAAATTACACCGGCGCGCCTTAACTGAGCGCCAAAGTACAGGGACCCCTTCGTAAGACAAGGCTGCGCGCTGACGCAGGCTGCCGAGGGCTGCCGCGGGCCCACGGCACATAACGTCTGGGATTTCATCCCTTGATCGCGACGTCAAAGGCAGGGGGCCGGGCCGGGCCGGGCAGCATAGGTGAGCATAGCGCGCTGCCGTGATGCCGTGCCGTGCCGTGCCGTGCCGTGCCGTGCCGTGCCGTGCCGTGCCGTGCCGTGCCGTGCCGCGGCCATCCCCCGGTCACCCCGACCGCTGCCGCCAGTTCTCAGAGCCATTGTCCAGCTCCTTGGGAGCTCAGGGGTGGCCATCTCAAGAAGTCCTAGCCCCTCGCCTCGCCTGCACTCAGATCATCTTTCCTCTTGGGGACGGACGACTCCAGGCCGAGCCGAGCCGAGCCGAGCCGAGCCGAGCCGAGCCGAGCCGAGCCGAGCCGAGCCGAGCCGAGCCGAGCCGAGCCGAGCCGAGCCGAGCCGAGCCGAGCCGAGCCGAGCCGAGCCAAGCCGAGCCGCGCGGTGGTCGCCGAGGTGTCGGACTGTGGGAAAGGCGCCCTCCCCGCCAGGCCGCGTGTGACAGACTGGAGATTCCTCGTGTCGATAAAGCACCTCCCTGTCACTTCGCGGACACTCACTTTAATAACGACGCGTCGCCGTGAGTCCACCGCCGTGTGTCTGCCCAAAGCACTTTCCTCCCCTCTTTCGTTTTCAAAGTACGTCGCCCTGGGTCCGTAGATTTATAAGTCAGAATTCCTGTTCAGCTGCGCACACTCAGTGATAACCATTCCCATGCGGGTGTCCACCGAAAACTTCCTCTTTAGTATGAAAAACGGACTCTTTTTGACCAGTTCAAGACCGCTAGTACATGCCGATATATCTCCCCCCCCCCCCCCCTCAGTTTCGGATCCTCCGCTTACTTTTTGTTTACTTTTGCGCGCTCTCTCTCCCTCCTCTCTCTCTCTCTCTCTCTCTCTCTCTCTCTCTCTCTCTCTCTCTCTCTCTCTCTCTCTCTCTCTCTCTCTCTCTCTCTCTCTCTCTCTCTCTCTCTCTCTCTCTCTCTCTCTCTCTCTCTCTCTCTCTCTCTCTCTCTCTCTCTCTCTCTCTCTCTCTCTCTCTCTCTCTCTCTCTCTCTCTCTCTCTCTCTCTCTCTCTTAGGTCCACTGCGATCCTAGTCGAGCGTAGGCGTTGCTAGCCCGCCCCTGCTACCGGCCGCGCTTCCCACCGGACCACTCTTCCAACGGACCGCGAGGGGGAGTCGCCGGCCCAAAAACTTTTTAGTGGACGAAGCGGGACCACGGGCCGCGCCGCATCCATTAAAATGCGAGCTCATGTGGGAAATGTGAGGAAGGAATGCTCGCTGCCGCTGTTATAGAAACGCCCACGAGTGAAAATGAGCTAGTCGGAAACTGAGGGGTTGGATGTGGGATGTGGGTGAGAGTAAGCGAAAGCGAGAGAGAGAGAGAGAGAGAGAGAGAGAGAGAGAGAGAGAGAGAGAGAGAGAGAGAGAGAGAGAGAGAGAGAGAGAGAGAGAGAGAGAGAGAGAGAGAGAGAGAATATACCCCTGGTGGCGGCGGCCGGTGGGAAAGGGAAGGAGGGGCGAGTCTATTAAAGGGGGTTGTTGTCAACGGAAACCTGATGGCTAACCGAGCAAAATGTCTCCCGCTGGACCACTTGTTTGCCCGGAAAACACTCGAATGTCCCCGGCTGGTCCCCGGCTGGTCCCCGGCTGGTCCCCGGCTGGTCCCTGCATGGTCTTCGCCCGGTCCGCGGCAGGGACGGCCGCACGCTGGCCGCACGGCTTCGGTCTGCCAGCCACAATCGCTGCCGAACAGGTCGTGGAATCAAACTGCCCCGCCGCGCCGTCCCGGTATCGGCCGGTGAAAACAATCCAGGCAAGAATCCAGGTCAACACGATTATTTCTCGGCCCTCCACCCTCGACTTCTGCGCTGTTTCGAGACGCGCGCGAAAACCATCCCGTCCCTATTCGCGTTCGAAGGCTGATAGAGCGCAGCATACTGTCGCGTGACGTCACCGAGCACCACCTAATTCACTGACGGCCGCATTCACAGATTTATGGATATTTTTCAGAAATAAAGTACAGTGTAGCGCTCAAAGTATTTCAATCATTGGAGCTGTACATGAGTACGAAGTTGACATCGAGAAATAAAAAAATAGTTGGGGTTAGGCGGCATGCTTTGACGTTACCGAGCACCACCTATTTGCAGTTCCGCAAACCGGCCGCAATTTGAAACCAGAGTGCGCTGAGCTTTGCCTTCGAACGCGAATCGCATTTCGTTCTCGGCTGGCGCCGAGTTTGCAGTCCAAGCGCGGGAGGTTTTATTTGTAGAGTCAAAAGGCCTCATCCCGCCAATTAGGGCCGCGGCCCGGTTCTCTCCGGCGATAATTAAGCTGTCGGAACGTTGTTTCCAAAGTTCAAGGCGAAACAAAGGACGCGTTGCATGCCTCGGCGGATTTCTTTTTTTGTGCTGGCTTACCCTGTCAGTTGCGTCTGCCGAACTGGTTCGCGCTGTCTGTTGCTGCGCCACCTGTGCTTCGCCCTGCCACTGCCTCGCTGTCTGTTGGGTCTGCGCTGTCGGCGACAGTGTTAGGTCCCTCCCCCTAAATCTTCCCCTGTCTCATTTCGGTCGCCTTGTGTCCGAGGCAGGTCCGAGGCAGACGCCGAGACAGAAGGGGATGCTAAAGGTGCGGAGCGACACGAACACGCCCAGCCTCGGCAACAGTAGCAGTGCAATTTGCTCTCTGCCCGGAGGAAATACGTCGTCGTGTCAAACGCAGCAGCGGCTCTAACCCGAGCAGCGGCCGGCGTAGGTCCGCCGATGGGTTCGGAGCCGGAACATTTACCTTACACAGCGCGCGGGGTTCATCAGGGTAACCTTGCAAGCACAGGGCGCAGGGCGCAGGCCGGTGTTTGCTGTGCCACGACCACGAAGCACTCCAATCTCAAAACCACCGGCCACCCTGCACTGCCCTGCCCACGTCTCGGCGATTGGATGGGATGGGATCGATGTGGCCGGATCTGGTGCGCGCAGCAGATGCAGATCAGCCCTCTGCTTTAGGCTCCTGCCAATATAATTTCTTCTGTCACTCGTTTTTATTTATTCATTGGGACTTCGGTAAAGAGAGAGATGAAAGACACCGCGGGTTGCTTCGCTGCTTTAATGGTTTAATCGGGGGCCGTCTGACTCGATGGGGGAGTTTACAATCAAAGTTGTGAGTCATTATACTGACCTCGGATTTTCCCGCAGGGTGACAAAATTGTCAGAGTCGGTCGACGATCCGACAGAGAACCGTTCTGGCGGAAAATACGCGTCCCCGGGCGGCCGCGCCTGTCAAGAATGAACGTCGGGGAGGTACTAGTCCCAACTTTAATTAGATTCGCAGAGCGACTATTACGCGAGAGAGAGAGAGAGAGAGAGAGAGAGAGAGAGAGAGAGAGAGAGAGAGAGAGAGAGAGAGAGAGAGAGAGAGAGAGAGAGAGAGAGAGAGAGAGAGGGGGGGGGGACTGAATCAAGAAGTTGTTGTAGCTTTTGATCACTGTACAACGGCGTTTGGGGTTGGTGTGCAGAAAAGTTGAAGCCAAACTGCGTTGGAGCAACTTTCGTTGCGTTCGTCTGTGATGTGTGGGTGCGAACGAAACTTTGTCATAGAGAGTTCATATTTCATATTCATATTTCAGTGAGGAGAGGCTCATTAATTTCGTTTGAGACGCAGGAAGAATATACTGGCGTGTTTCAACAGCTTGAAATCGTGAATTTGTACGATGATTGAAAAGTACGTATTAACCCCTCGCGTGAGTTCTCTGCTTATTTTCTTTCCAGAGGCAGCTGCAAAGAAGGCAGGGGGAGTGGGGTTTGGTTCGGTATGAAATTCACAAATGAGCACACAAATGACCCATGCAAACTACACGCCGGAGAACATATTCCCAAGGCTTGTCTCGTGAGACGGCCCAAGCCCCCCCCCTTCCCTTCGCTCTCCCATCACAACAAACAAGCGTCACCTTCCTATCGCGTGTAAACATTTTTTATTTATGAATCGGAGCCGGATTCTGCGGTCGCGGGGTTAACCTGCTGATCCAGGTAAGGCGTTTGGCGGTGCGGGACGCGGCGGGACCCGGTGGGGTCCAGTCTTCCAGCCTATAAATCAATCAGTGTCGCAAGGGAGCGGCGCGTTGAAAGCGTCTGCATAAACTACCCCTTGTACTTGCTTCTTCAGGTGTGCGCGCGACGGCCGGGTGCCATGTTTGTACTTTCCAAGCCGTGTCTGCCGAGGCGGAGATGAAGTCCCGCGAAGGGTTCCGTCCCGTCGGTGCACAACGAGACACAGTGACCGTGCCCGGCAGCCGCGGGCCGGGGGCCGCGGGCGCTGTGGAGTCCACAAAACTCGGTCTCTGCTGGACGTGACACTTCCGACATTGCAGCAGGTCCGCGCAGCGTGGCGCTCAGCGCCCCCAGCCAGACTGTAAACGGCACTGCACCAACCGCCACTCCACAGCAGACATACTCTCACGCCTCTATCACTCCGTTCGCCTCGCTGTCCGAGAGGCTCTGGCCAGTCAAAGGCGAGACTCTCTCGGCCATTACTTCCGCTCGGGTGGACGCGGACAAGAAGGCGTCGTGTGACTGTTAAAGTGTTACCTCACATGGCGACCCGCGGAGCCGAAGGCAAGCTGATTGCCATGCGTGGAAATCGGCGGAGGCAATCGCTTTCATGACCCGAGCGTAATAATACGGGGGTGAACGCGGCTGGAAATTTCAGCTCAGCGCAGAAGAGTGCAGTGCTCAGTAGACGATCATCGCATTCCCAGCAGCTTAAGCGCACACAATATATCGACGTGACAAGTGTTGCTCTTTACAAAAACGTGTGTGTGTGTGTGTGCGTGTGTGTGTGTGTGTGTGTGAGCGACGGAGAAAAAGAGAGAGAGAGCGAGAAACGGCGGAAAGGGGCAAGTAAGTGGGGCCATTAGAGGGAGAAAGAATTGCCAAAACGAACTTCTAATGGAACAGCTTCAATACTGCGTTTCAGCGGATGGCCCCCGGTCGGCCCTCGGCCGGCGGTGCGGGGCGGGGGAGTCCCCGAGTCCCTCCCTCTCGGTCTGGGCTCTGTTGGCGAGCCTCCAGAAGCCGTTGCCGGCCGTATAGCCAGACAAGAACGGGCATATTGTCCTGGGCACGGATAAGGCGGGATGTAGGGCCTCGGCGGCGGTGGCCACGAGGGTGGCCGAGGGTGGCCCCGCCGGGGCGCGTCAGCTGCTGTTTCCCGCTATCTTCCCTCCGGGCCCCCGCCGCCCCCTCGCCCTGCATCAGCAAGCGGTCCGTCACGGCCAGAGCCTATGCACGGCACGGGGACCGGCAGGTAAATGCCCCAGCATCGAGGGCATAAATTTCCACCGGGGCAGAAGAGGGTTGTGGAGGACGTGGGCGCACCGCGGAGCGGGGGAGGAAATTTCCAACCCTTAAATAAGGGTATTTTCCTCGGGCAGCGCCCTGTCGCCCTGTAATGAGAGGGGTCGTTACAGCCTACTTTTACGATCCGGTTCGCCTCCACCAAACTTTACGACATAATTTCTGCGGTGAAATATCGGCAGGTTTTTAAAGTGCGCGTTTCTCTTCTGAGAGCGGCGGAGGAACCGGGCGGCCGGGCGTCCCCTATCGCCATGTGAGTTATTCCGGACGGACCGAATCGGGTTCGCGCCCTCAATCGCACCTCTTCCGATAAAAGAAAGATAGGAAGCAGCAGGTTTTGGTTCCACCTTCCTGTGGTATCAGAGCTGGCAGATCCGCGCTTGGCGGTGACACGAATCCCTTCTGATTGGAAGTTGTTACAGCGTTGGTTGCCGAGTGCTGCTGCTGCTGTGGGTGCGCGGTACGCATCGTGTACCAGTTTGGGACCCCGTTCGGTCGCCCGGAGCGCGGAGTAGTGCGCTGCATCGCCGTGTCCAACTAGCCCATGACTACGGAGACCAACACGGACAGGGACCGTCCTTGGAGTCGTGTACACCCCGGCGGGGGCCTCACCCTCCAGAGCTCACCCGGCCCCGCCGGGGGCCCGCCCGAGTGTGGCTCGGGCAATCAATTTGAGCGAGACTCTTGCCATGAGGTGGACACCCCCGCTGCCCCTGGTGCTCTATGATGAGGACGCCGACGGCAATCCTCAGAGTACACACACACACACACGCACGCACACACACACACACACACACACACACACGCACATAGGCTCGAGTCTCAGATCCTGTGCCCGCTCCATCGGGTGGGGGGGGGGGGGGGGCTAAGCCTGCAAGCCTGCGGGCCCCCCTCCAGGCACGTTCGACGGCGTCTGGCCCGCCAGCCCGAGGGCTGTCCCCACGGCGGCGACCTCCGGCCGACCTCTGGCCAACAATCCGTCTCCGGGGAGCCCGGGGCCGAACCAGGGCCGGGCCGGGGGCGGCCGGGGGCGGCCGGGGTCGGCCGGGGGCGGCCGGTCTGGACCAACGACCCCAGGCCCACCTGTACAAACCACTCCGGCGCAATCGCCCGCTGACCCCGCATACCGCACGTCTGCCGCACCGCCCCCACCCTCGCCCCCCTCCACTAGTTCGACAAGCAAAATCTGAGGCCTCATTACAAATCCCAACATCTGAAATGATGTAGCAAAGGATGAGATAGTGACACGCGCGGGCGGGAAGCTCCCTCAGAATGTGAAGACACGGTTCACTGTTATCCGGGGGCTGGCTGGACGCCCCACTGACGCCCCGTCGGGGGTCCCTACCGCTGTCGCAGCCTCTTCCTTTAGCACGGTAACACGGCAATCGCATTAGTCCCCCTCACCACAACATGGGCGGAGTGCGGAGAGGAAGAGAGAGCAAGGAAGAGGAGGGATGAGCAACAACTCGGTACGCAAAGCAAGGGGCCGCCAAATGAGGCGTGCCAAAAATGGGACGCTGCGAATTCCGCCGCGCACGGCAATTTCTCATCCCATAGAAACCCTGTGCCCTGGAGGGGTCTAGGATATCGTGTGGCGTTGTGCTCTGTGCGCTTGTAGTGACCGGCTGATGCGCCTCCGATTTCTCATAGCTCTCCAAGCACACGCACACGGGGGTGGTGTGAACCGACACGGCCTTCAAGCCCGTCCCGTCCTCACCCAGGAAGGCCTGGGCCTGGCAGAACAAGCTGCTGCCAAACGATCAGATTACAGCTTTCTAATGACTTTCTGTTTACCCAAACTCCGCACTGCTGCGCGGAAAGGGAAAGGTATGACGGCATGACGCAACTACTAATCCATCTATCTACTACGTATCCGGTCTATCCACCGTGGGAATTAAGGTGTAGAAGGAGCTGGCTGGACCGCTCTGCTGTCGTCTGCTGTTATTTAATGACAGCCTTGTCCGTTTCGACTTCACCCCTCATAGCAGCAGCAGCAGCGTCAGCAGCAGCGGCAGCAGCATCGACAGCAGCGGCAGCAGCAGCGGCAGCAGCAGCGGCAGCAGCAGCGGCAGCAGCAGCGGCAGCAGCATCGGCAGCAGCGGCAGCAGCAGCGGCAGCAGCGGCAGCGGACGCCAGCACTTTAGCAGTCAGTCCCCGCGTCGCAATTTACGACTTTTTCCACCGCGCACAGTAATGCGGTGCACCTAGGCGCGCCCTGCCCTGAAGCCTCGCTGCCTCTCATCCCGTTAGCCAGCGGGCTCTGCTGCGTCGTTTACCACTTCGACGTGCAGCGTCACAGCCTTAGATCATTTAAAAAAAAAATGCAATTTTTTTTATGTTGCGCTGACCTTTCAGTATGATGACGTCTGCCTCCTACACCATATTCACTACCAGCAAAACGCGATGCATGCAGTACTGTCCGCCCGCCGAAAGCAACGCTGGAGTAAGGAGGAAGTGGGCGTACAAAACGATTTCCCCGCCTGCTTCCACGCACACATGCTCAGCAAATCATCATTCTTCTCCGTCCCCACCATGACGGCGCGGTATCTCTCCTCCTTTTCTTCGCGCAGTGTACCTTCACACACACACACGCGCGCACACACACACACACACACACACACACGCACACACACGCACGCCACGTGCGAGCCGAGGACAAAGTGATGGTTTTTAGCTGGCTATTCATCTCCGTTCGATTCGCGAGAGGTGATTGATGCTTCTGCCGTGTTCGCAGACCGATCATTGTCCGGGCGCTGCCGGGGCGCAGCCAGGGCGGCTGCCGGGGCGGCTGCCGTGCCGTGACGGGATTAACACCCGAGAGAAAGATGAGATGTATCTCTCAAGGCGTCTCCCCTGGTCTCTGCCCAAGGCTGAGCGCATATCATCATAAATCACACAGAATTATACTACATACCATTCTTTTACAGCTTTTTATCCGGTCCGTGCGCAGATTCGGCGCAGATACACACACGAGTACTACGCGATTAATATATGAGATGGAATGATGATGACCAGTTGCGAAAATATATGCGTGCGACAGTGGCGGATCCAGTAGCGGGGGGGAGGCAAAGTCACGCTTTTTGCCTACTTACAGGCGGATAAGTTATGCCGGTTGCCTATTTCCGGCGCCCTTGGTACGTATCCGCGCCTGGCGTGCGAATTCCGATATGGCTGGTACGTATTCATGTCACCGCGAGCCCGCCGACTCTAAATAAGGAAGGGGGCTACCGGTAAGCACAACCATGTTTACCAACTCGCGGGACGTTTTCCGAAAATACCCTCCCCTCCGTAAAGTAAGGACCCCCTCCCTCTTTCGTGCCCGTAAAGACTAGGACATGTTGCATTGGTGGTTATGTCGGGTTCCTTTCCGTGCGAACGCGATAAAAGAGAGGGAAGCGGGAAAAGCAGAAAGACTTTTCCTTTGCAAGGCTGCCGAACTTGGTGTTGGTAAACCCCCTCCCCCCTCATTGTTCCGGGGTGGCTCGTAACTCGGGATGGACATTAACGTCACCGTAACACCGTGGAACGTAACGTAACACAAGGACCCCTCAGGCGGCGGCTCCGGGTGGCTCTGGCGCTTTACTACTGCCACTGCTCGCCCCGCACTGCGCCGCTGCACACACCGAAACTCGCACCAAATTTGCCAAAAATAGAGACGTGGTTGCGCAGAATTTTCTCTATGAATTAAACCGTACTGCGTTACGAGAGTGTGCGCGGCTGTTGAAAGGGGATGCGAGTTAGCACTACATTTCTATTTCTCCCCCTCGTTACGGCGAAATTACACTTTCGTTTCATTCATACCATTTTCTGCTCGTGATCAGAGGGGATATGGCTATATCGTTTTCTGCGAAAACGGCACGTATATCGACGATACGTTTATGGACGCGTATATAATATATGAGAATCTTAGACGGCCTCTGGCGAGCCCAGCAGGGTCTGCTCTGCTCTGCAGCTCTGCTGGCCTCATAAAACGCCGCCGCCGCCGCCGTCGCACTGCTGAATACACTGATTCCGAAGCAAAATCTCTGCAGCGCGCAGCGCCGTAAAAATCTTTGTGTTGTGTGCCGCGGCTAGGGCTACCGGTCCGGGCCGGGAGGGGCCGCCACGCCTTGGCCACGCCGCTGTCTGCCACGGCTCGGCTCTGCCATTGTCCGCCGGCGCCCGCCGCGCCCGCCTCGTCGGCATTGTAATCTCTTATCGGCGTTTACGACTCAAAAATGTTACGCCAGCCCCCCCCCCCCTCCCCCTCCCCAACACCCTCCTAGGAAATTGGGTCGTAAACCGGCGTTAAATGAATAATCGGAGCTCTGTGTGTGTGTGTGTGTGTGTGTGTGTGTGTGCGTCAGCCCAGGTGCGCGTAGGACAAGCAGACCGACTAACGCGGGGAAGCACCCCCCTAATGTCGCTTTATAGCCCGATGAGGTGACTGCCGTTCGCATAGCGGCACTAACGTCCCGCCATTCCGAGCCGAGCCGAGCGGAGCGCTTCTAGCGACAGATGTAGCCAAGACGTCACCACTGGGACTGCCAAGCGGCGGCCCGCCATAGGCTGCCCCGGTGGCCGTGGGAAGTGGCGGCCCCCGGCTGCCCCGGTGGCCGT
>CM076246.1:19857084-19899584 GCA_038380765.1 Odontothrips loti | reverse complement strand
GGCGGGCGGGGCGGGCAGGGCGCGGGGCGGACAGGGCGCGGCCGAGGGAGGGTAGCAGGCGTAGCAGGCTGCCTGCGTAGGCCTGGCGGAGGGGAGGGGGGGGGCGGGGAGGGCCGCGTCGCTGCGCTGCAGCCGGAGGCCGGAGGGGTGCAGCGGCGCGGCCGACGCACCCCACGCATATATATCGATCGGGCGCGTGCAGTCCCCCCCCCCCCTCCCCCGCCGGCTCTCCCCCCGCCCCCGTGCCGCCCCCCCACCGTCCCCGCTCGCCGCCCCTCTGCCGCCACTCGGTAACAGCCAGCGTATCCCAGTCCTAATCAATAGGCAAAGCTGTCACGAAACCAACAGGAAACGGCTTAATGGGGGAGGTAGGGCGCGCCGGGAGCGCTCGTGTGTGTGTGTGTGTGTATGTATGTGTGTGTGTGTATGTGTGTGTATATAGCCCAGCTCGAACGTGTGCGAGAGCAAAAGAAAATAGAGTATTTACCTTGGCTATCCGTCCACCACCCCGGGACGGGAGAAGCGAGAGAGCGGACGGTGGCAAAGAGAAAGCCCAGTGAAAGGCACGAAATTTGCAGAGTGTTGCAGAGTTGCAGGGGCGAATACAGTCGAATCACAAAGCCATTATTACGTAATTGTGGTCCCCCCAACCCCCCTCCCAGCCTGACGCCCCAGCCACGGCATCTCGACTGGCCTCTGTTGTAATTTGGCCCGAAATTCGTCCGCAGGGGCGGCACACACAGCCGGGCCCTACCGGGGCCCTGGCCAAGGCCCTGACCCCCGTCTGTGTTTACTCCGTTGTGAGGTTCGCATAATGCGATTCAATTTATTCGTTTCTAAAGTTGTGGCTGGTGCGCGCTAGATGGGCGCTTTAGGTGTGCGCGCTAGGTGGTGGCGCCAGGTGTGCGCGATAAGTGTGCGCGCTAGGTGTGCGCGCTAGGCGTGCCCGCTAGGCGTGCGCGCTAGATGGGTGCGCTAGGTGTGCGCGCTAAGTGTGCGCGCTAGGTGTGCGCGCTAGGCGTGCCCGCTAGGCGTGCCCGCTAGGCGTGCCCGCTAGGCGTGCCCGCTAGGCGTGCCCGCTAGGCGTGCGCGCTAGGTGTGCGCGCTAGGTGGGCGCGCTAGGTAGGCAGGTGGTGGGCCGGCCAGGAAACGCCTGTTAGCGGCAGGTCGGCGCTGGCCGCGGCACCACGCGTCCTGGGGCCGCCGGCCGCCTCCGTCAGCGCATGATATTCCATGACTGCTGTACAACCAGCAGCCACACCCTGCGGAAATACCCCGTCAAGTCGTCGGGGACGGCCATTGGGGGAGCACAGCCTGCCATGGGCGGCGGGGGAGGGGCGGGAGAGGGAGGGAGAGGGAGAGGGAGGGAGGGAGAGGGAGTGAGGGAGAGAGAGGGAGAGGGAGGGAGGGAAACAGAATAGGGATTAATCCGTAGCGCCCAGCCCGGTAGTCCGGTAGTGCCGCGCAGCACTTTATGCACGCAGTTGGGGCGCGGTGTGTCCGGGGCGTGCTGTGAATGCGAGGGAAGGGCCACAACCAGCCCCAGGGCAGGCGGGCAGGCAGGCAGGCAGGCAGGCAGGCAGGCAGGCAGGCAGGCAGGCATGCAGGCAGGCAGGCAGGCAGGCAGGCAGGCAGGCAGGCAGGCAGGCAGGCGGGCAGGCAGGCAGGCAGGCAGCACTGGCCAGGGGGCAGAGCGCCGGGCACGGAGACAGACAGCCGACCGACCACGGCCGGACTGAGTGCGAGGCGAGCGGAGCAGAGGGGGAGCGGAGCGAGTTACTTCCGCATCAGCGGTCCGCTAGGGGCGTCGAAAGCACTATACTGTTTGCGTCCGGCAGCCCCACCGCCCCCCAACCCCCCGCACCACCGCTCCACCTCTGCACTTCACCTCTCTCTGTACGCGTGATGTATCCCACCCCGACAGAGCCGCGCTGATGGACGCGCTGCGGTTACGCCCCGCGCTGGGAAAAGGATACGGAGTGAAGAGAAAACCGCAGCAAAGATATGCAGATAAATCATTGAACAACGCTTCAGGGTGCGGCCGCGTGTGCGGACAGAACCCGCCGGACAAACTCTCGTTGTCATGTTCTACATGTGTAAGACACCATGCAGTTGTCGATGATGATGACAATGATGATGATTTTGTTGATGGTGATGTGATGATGGTGATGACGATGACAGTGCTGACGATGGTGATGATTACGACAATGATGATGGTGACAATGATGATGACGATGATTGTTCATGTTTGATCAGCGTCCGGACGGTGGAGCGAGTCTTTTTTCCTCGTTTCCCGCCGCCCGTGGCCTCACCGTCCTGCTCCCGTTCTATGCGGCTATATTTTGTTTGGGCGGAACGAGGACCGAAGGGAAATGCGCATATGGGACTAACTCTTCTTGTTTTTCGCTTTGATGGCTTTTTCATTGCAGCAACAGCGGCCACGCTATGCGCTACCGCACATCAGGCCGCGTCACGCGGTGCAGCGTAGCGAAAAGAGAGTGGGGCTCGGGGAGCTGCTCACCCCCTTCTGCTGTGCCTGGCATTCCCCGAAGAAAAATAGGTCATAATCTGAATTTAAAAACAAAAATAACTTGCGCCTGAAAAATTAACAAGATTCATGTATAATTCCTTGACTCTATCCGGCTTGGTTTTTCCAGCAGCGAGGTACACGCGGCAGACGCGCGCTGCAAAGAAAACGAGTAAACAGAGGAGGGAATCGGTCGCAGACGACACGACATCACCAGTGTATAAATAATAGCAGACGACGCGCACACCGCCAGTGCGGACGACAGAACGGGGATGCTCCCCGCGTCGCGTCGCGCTGCTGTTTGGCGAGCGTGTGACCCGCCCGCGCGCGCGCGCTGCGCCGCTGCGTACTCCCCCGTGTTATTACAACCTCTCCGCGAATACATTCAGTTTCTGTCGCACCAAAAGAAAGTAAATAGAACCCGCTGCTCAGCTTGTCGAGTCGTCATCGCGCGCACCGCTCCGTGTTTTCTTTCGCCCCTACGGCCCCTCCCCCTTCCTCCCCCTTCCTTTGTTTTCCCCGCTTCGCCCGGCCCGCTCCCGCCGCAGCTGCGCTGACCACATGTCGGCCCGGGACGCTACGGCCACGGTCGCTGCTGTACGGTGGTCGCGGCGCGCCCAGTGGACCGAGATGGGAAAGCAAAAGAGTGTGCTGCACTCGTCGACCTCCGGCCTGCGGAGCAGCCGAGCCCCGCCGAGCCCCGCCGAGCCCCGCCGAGCCCCGCCGAGCCCCGCCGAGCCCCGCCGAGCCCCGCCGAGCCCCGCCGAGCCCCGCCGAGCCCCGCCGAGCCCCGCCGAGCCCCGCCGAGCCCCGCCGAGCCCCGCCGAGCCCCGCCGAGCCCCGCCGAGCCCCGCCGAGCCCCGCCGAGCCCCGCCGAGCCCCGCCGAGCCCCGCCGAGCCCCGCCGAGCCCCGCCGAGCCCCGCCGAGCCCCGCCGAGCCCCCCGCCGAGCCCCGCCGAGCCCCGCCGAGCCCCGCCGAGCCCCGCCGAGCCCCGCCGAGCCCCGCCGAGCCCCGCCGAGCCCCGCCGAGCCCCGCCGAGCCCCGCCGAGCCCCGCCGAGCCCCGCCGAGCCCCGCCGAGCCCCGCCGAGCCCCGCCGAGCCCCGCCGAGCCCCGCCGAGCCCCGCCGAGCCCCGCCGAGCCCCGCCGAGCCCCGCCGAGCCCCGCCGAGCCCCGCCGAGCCCCGCCGAGCCCCGCCGAGCCCCGCCGAGCCCCGCCGAGCCCCGCCGAGCCCCGCCGAGCCCCGCCGAGCCCCGCCGAGCCCCGCCGAGCCCCGCCGAGCCCCGCCGAGCCCCGCCGAGCCCCGCCGAGCCCCGCCGAGCCCCGCCGAGCCCCGCCGAGCCCCGCCGAGCCCCGCCGAGCCCCGCCGAGCCCCGCCGAGCCCCGCCGAGCCCCGCCGAGCCCCGCCGAGCCCCGCCGAGCCCCGCCGAGCCCCGCCGAGCCCCGCCGAGCCCCGCCGAGCCCCGCCGAGCCCCGCCGAGCCCCGCCGAGCCCCGCCGAGCCCCGCCGAGCCCCGCCGAGCCCCGCCGAGCCCCGCCGAGCCCCGCCGAGCCCCGCCGAGCCCCGCCGAGCCCCGCCGAGCCCCGCCGAGCCCCGCCGAGCCCCGCCGAGCCCCGCCGAGCCCCGCCGAGCCCCGCCGAGCCCCGCCGAGCCCCGCCGAGCCCCGCCGAGCCCCGCCGAGCCCCGCCGAGCCCCGCCGAGCCCCGCCGAGCCCCGCCGAGCCCCGCCGAGCCCCGCCGAGCCCCGCCGAGCCCCGCCGAGCCCCGCCGAGCCCCGCCGAGCCCCGCCGAGCCCCGCCGAGCCCCGCCGAGCCCCGCCGAGCCCCGCCGAGCCCCGCCGAGCCCCGCCGAGCCCCGCCGAGCCCCGCCGAGCCCCGCCGAGCCCCGCCGAGCCCCGGCCGAGCCCCGCCGAGCCCCGCCGAGCCCCGCCGAGCCCCGCCGAGCCCCGCCGAGCCCCGCCGAGCCCCGCCGAGCCCCGCCGAGCCCCGCCGAGCCCCGCCGAGCCCCGCCGAGCCCCGCCGAGCCCCGCGGGACCCCTGCGGACTAGGGGCTGGGCTGGCCGGACTGGGCACAGCGTGCTCCATTCGCACCCACCTCATTCTATCGTACGGAAGTCGGGGCAGAGTGAGTGAGTGAGAGAGAGAGAGAGAGAGAGAGAGAGAGAGAGAGAGAGAGAGAGAGAGAGAGAGAGACAGACAGACAGACAGACAGACAGACAGACAGACAGAGCGAGAAGGACGGCGGGCCAAAAATAAAGTGGCGAATAAAATTACTTCCGCCGCCGTGCCTCTCTGTTTCTCTCTCTCTCTCTCTCACACACACACACTCTCTCTCTCTCTCGCTCGCACACGCACTCAGAGGGTGGTTATGTGGCTAATGAGGGAGCGGGAGGCCGTGCCGTGGTCCCTTATTCGGCTACACCGTCCATGTAAATGACTTGCTGTCGGTTGGAAAGGCTCGCAGTGTTTGCTCAAGCAGGGGCAGAGAGGTGGGCGCACACTGCGCACTGAGCACCGCGCCGTGCACCGAGAGTACCGAGTGCCCTGCGTCCGCCTGCACCTGTAATCACTGGTGCGGCAGCACTGAGCACCGCGCCGTGCACCGAGAGTACCGAGTGCCCTGCGTCCGCCTGCACCTGTAATCACTGGTGCGGCAGCACTGAGCACCGCGCCGTGCACCGAGAGTACCGAGTGCCCTGCGTCCGCCTGCACCTGTAATCACTGGTGCGGCAGCACTGAGCACCGCGCCGTGCACCGAGAGTACCGAGTGCCCTGCGTCCGCCTGCACCTGTAATCACTGGTGCGGCAGCACTGAGCACCGCGCCGTGCACCGAGAGTACCGAGTGCCCTGCGTCCGCCTGCACCTGTAATCACTGGTGCGGCAGCACTGAGCACCGCGCCGTGCACCGAGAGTACCGAGTGCCCTGCGTCCGCCTGCACCTGTAATCACTGGTGCGGCAGCACTGAGCACCGCGCCGTGCACCGAGAGTACCGAGTGCCCTGCGTCCGCCTGCACCTGTAATCACTGGTGCGGCAGCACTGAGCACCGCGCCGTGCACCGAGAGTACCGAGTGCCCTGCGTCCGCCTGCACCTGTAATCACTGGTGCGGCAGCACTGAGCACCGCGCCGTGCACCGAGAGTACCGAGTGCCCTGCGTCCGCCTGCACCTGTAATCACTGGTGCGGCAGCACTGAGCACCGCGCCGTGCACCGAGAGTACCGAGTGCCCTGCGTCCGCCTGCACCTGTAATCACTGGTGCGGCAGCACTGAGCACCGCGCCGTGCACCGAGAGTACCGAGTGCCCTGCGTCCGCCTGCACCTGTAATCACTGGTGCGGCAGCACTGAGCACCGCGCCGTGCACCGAGAGTACCGAGTGCCCTGCGTCCGCCTGCACCTGTAATCACTGGTGCGGCAGCACTGAGCACCGCGCCGTGCACCGAGAGTACCGAGTGCCCTGCGTCCGCCTGCACCTGTAATCACTGGTGCGGCAGCACTGAGCACCGCGCCGTGCACCGAGAGTACCGAGTGCCCTGCGTCCGCCTGCACCTGTAATCACTGGTGCGGCAGCACTGAGCACCGCGCCGTGCACCGAGAGTACCGAGTGCCCTGCGTCCGCCTGCACCTGTAATCACTGGTGCGGCAGCACTGAGCACCGCGCCGTGCACCGAGAGTACCGAGTGCCCTGCGTCCGCCTGCACCTGTAATCACTGGTGCGGCAGCACTGAGCACCGCGCCGTGCACCGAGAGTACCGAGTGCCCTGCGTCCGCCTGCACCTGTAATCACTGGTGCGGCAGCACTGAGCACCGCGCCGTGCACCGAGAGTACCGAGTGCCCTGCGTCCGCCTGCACCTGTAATCACTGGTGCGGCAGCACTGAGCACCGCGCCGTGCACCGAGAGTACCGAGTGCCCTGCGTCCGCCTGCACCTGTAATCACTGGTGCGGCAGCACTGAGCACCGCGCCGTGCACCGAGAGTACCGAGTGCCCTGCGTCCGCCTGCACCTGTAATCACTGGTGCGGCAGCACTGAGCACCGCGCCGTGCACCGAGAGTACCGAGTGCCCTGCGTCCGCCTGCACCTGTAATCACTGGTGCGGCAGCACTGAGCACCGCGCCGTGCACCGAGAGTACCGAGTGCCCTGCGTCCGCCTGCACCTGTAATCACTGGTGCGGCAGCACTGAGCACCGCGCCGTGCACCGAGAGTACCGAGTGCCCTGCGTCCGCCTGCACCTGTAATCACTGGTGCGGCAGCACTGAGCACCGCGCCGTGCACCGAGAGTACCGAGTGCCCTGCGTCCGCCTGCACCTGTAATCACTGGTGCGGCAGCACTGAGCACCGCGCCGTGCACCGAGAGTACCGAGTGCCCTGCGTCCGCCTGCACCTGTAATCACTGGTGCGGCAGCACTGAGCACCGCGCCGTGCACCGAGAGTACCGAGTGCCCTGCGTCCGCCTGCACCTGTAATCACTGGTGCGGCAGCACTGAGCACCGCGCCGTGCACCGAGAGTACCGAGTGCCCTGCGTCCGCCTGCACCTGTAATCACTGGTGCGGCAGCACTGAGCACCGCGCCGTGCACCGAGAGTACCGAGTGCCCTGCGTCCGCCTGCACCTGTAATCACTGGTGCGGCAGCACTGAGCACCGCGCCGTGCACCGAGAGTACCGAGTGCCCTGCGTCCGCCTGCACCTGTAATCACTGGTGCGGCAGCACTGAGCACCGCGCCGTGCACCGAGAGTACCGAGTGCCCTGCGTCCGCCTGCACCTGTAATCACTGGTGCGGCAGCACTGAGCACCGCGCCGTGCACCGAGAGTACCGAGTGCCCTGCGTCCGCCTGCACCTGTAATCACTGGTGCGGCAGCACTGAGCACCGCGCCGTGCACCGAGAGTACCGAGTGCCCTGCGTCCGCCTGCACCTGTAATCACTGGTGCGGCAGCACTGAGCACCGCGCCGTGCACCGAGAGTACCGAGTGCCCTGCGTCCGCCTGCACCTGTAATCACTGGTGCGGCAGCACTGAGCACCGCGCCGTGCACCGAGAGTACCGAGTGCCCTGCGTCCGCCTGCACCTGTAATCACTGGTGCGGCAGCACTGAGCACCGCGCCGTGCACCGAGAGTACCGAGTGCCCTGCGTCCGCCTGCACCTGTAATCACTGGTGCGGCAGCACTGAGCACCGCGCCGTGCACCGAGAGTACCGAGTGCCCTGCGTCCGCCTGCACCTGTAATCACTGGTGCGGCAGCACTGAGCACCGCGCCGTGCACCGAGAGTACCGAGTGCCCTGCGTCCGCCTGCACCTGTAATCACTGGTGCGGCAGCACTGAGCACCGCGCCGTGCACCGAGAGTACCGAGTGCCCTGCGTCCGCCTGCACCTGTAATCACTGGTGCGGCAGCACTGAGCACCGCGCCGTGCACCGAGAGTACCGAGTGCCCTGCGTCCGCCTGCACCTGTAATCACTGGTGCGGCAGCACTGAGCACCGCGCCGTGCACCGAGAGTACCGAGTGCCCTGCGTCCGCCTGCACCTGTAATCACTGGTGCGGCAGCACTGAGCACCGCGCCGTGCACCGAGAGTACCGAGTGCCCTGCGTCCGCCTGCACCTGTAATCACTGGTGCGGCAGCACTGAGCACCGCGCCGTGCACCGAGAGTACCGAGTGCCCTGCGTCCGCCTGCACCTGTAATCACTGGTGCGGCAGCACTGAGCACCGCGCCGTGCACCGAGAGTACCGAGTGCCCTGCGTCCGCCTGCACCTGTAATCACTGGTGCGGCAGCACTGAGCACCGCGCCGTGCACCGAGAGTACCGAGTGCCCTGCGTCCGCCTGCACCTGTAATCACTGGTGCGGCAGCACTGAGCACCGCGCCGTGCACCGAGAGTACGAGAGTACCGAGTGCCCTGCGTCCGCCTGCACCTGTAATCACTGGTGCGGCAGCACTGAGCACCGCGCCGTGCACCGAGAGTACCGAGTGCCCTGCGTCCGCCTGCACCTGTAATCACTGGTGCGGCAGCACTGAGCACCGCGCCGTGCACCGAGAGTACCGAGTGCCCTGCGTCCGCCTGCACCTGTAATCACTGGTGCGGCAGCACTGAGCACCGCGCCGTGCACCGAGAGTACCGAGTGCCCTGCGTCCGCCTGCACCTGTAATCACTGGTGCGGCAGCACTGAGCACCGCGCCGTGCACCGAGAGTACCGAGTGCCCTGCGTCCGCCTGCACCTGTAATCACTGGTGCGGCAGCACTGAGCACCGCGCCGTGCACCGAGAGTACCGAGTGCCCTGCGTCCGCCTGCACCTGTAATCACTGGTGCGGCAGCACTGAGCACCGCGCCGTGCACCGAGAGTACCGAGTGCCCTGCGTCCGCCTGCACCTGTAATCACTGGTGCGGCAGCACTGAGCACCGCGCCGTGCACCGAGAGTACCGAGTGCCCTGCGTCCGCCTGCACCTGTAATCACTGGTGCGGCAGCACTGAGCACCGCGCCGTGCACCGAGAGTACCGAGTGCCCTGCGTCCGCCTGCACCTGTAATCACTGGTGCGGCAGCACTGAGCACCGCGCCGTGCACCGAGAGTACCGAGTGCCCTGCGTCCGCCTGCACCTGTAATCACTGGTGCGGCAGCACTGAGCACCGCGCCGTGCACCGAGAGTACCGAGTGCCCTGCGTCCGCCTGCACCTGTAATCACTGGTGCGGCAGCACTGAGCACCGCGCCGTGCACCGAGAGTACCGAGTGCCCTGCGTCCGCCTGCACCTGTAATCACTGGTGCGGCAGCACTGAGCACCGCGCCGTGCACCGAGAGTACCGAGTGCCCTGCGTCCGCCTGCACCTGTAATCACTGGTGCGGCAGCACTGAGCACCGCGCCGTGCACCGAGAGTACCGAGTGCCCTGCGTCCGCCTGCACCTGTAATCACTGGTGCGGCAGCACTGAGCACCGCGCCGTGCACCGAGAGTACCGAGTGCCCTGCGTCCGCCTGCACCTGTAATCACTGGTGCGGCAGCACTGAGCACCGCGCCGTGCACCGAGAGTACCGAGTGCCCTGCGTCCGCCTGCACCTGTAATCACTGGTGCGGCAGCACTGAGCACCGCGCCGTGCACCGAGAGTACCGAGTGCCCTGCGTCCGCCTGCACCTGTAATCACTGGTGCGGCAGCACTGAGCACCGCGCCGTGCACCGAGAGTACCGAGTGCCCTGCGTCCGCCTGCACCTGTAATCACTGGTGCGGCAGCACTGAGCACCGCGCCGTGCACCGAGAGTACCGAGTGCCCTGCGTCCGCCTGCACCTGTAATCACTGGTGCGGCAGCACTGAGCACCGCGCCGTGCACCGAGAGTACCGAGTGCCCTGCGTCCGCCTGCACCTGTAATCACTGGTGCGGCAGCACTGAGCACCGCGCCGTGCACCGAGAGTACCGAGTGCCCTGCGTCCGCCTGCACCTGTAATCACTGGTGCGGCAGCACTGAGCACCGCGCCGTGCACCGAGAGTACCGAGTGCCCTGCGTCCGCCTGCACCTGTAATCACTGGTGCGGCAGCACTGAGCACCGCGCCGTGCACCGAGAGTACCGAGTGCCCTGCGTCCGCCTGCACCTGTAATCACTGGTGCGGCAGCACTGAGCACCGCGCCGTGCACCGAGAGTACCGAGTGCCCTGCGTCCGCCTGCACCTGTAATCACTGGTGCGGCAGCACTGAGCACCGCGCCGTGCACCGAGAGTACCGAGTGCCCTGCGTCCGCCTGCACCTGTAATCACTGGTGCGGCAGCACTGAGCACCGCGCCGTGCACCGAGAGTACCGAGTGCCCTGCGTCCGCCTGCACCTGTAATCACTGGTGCGGCAGCACTGAGCACCGCGCCGTGCACCGAGAGTACCGAGTGCCCTGCGTCCGCCTGCACCTGTAATCACTGGTGCGGCAGCACTGAGCACCGCGCCGTGCACCGAGAGTACCGAGTGCCCTGCGTCCGCCTGCACCTGTAATCACTGGTGCGGCAGCACTGAGCACCGCGCCGTGCACCGAGAGTACCGAGTGCCCTGCGTCCGCCTGCACCTGTAATCACTGGTGCGGCAGCACTGAGCACCGCGCCGTGCACCGAGAGTACCGAGTGCCCTGCGTCCGCCTGCACCTGTAATCACTGGTGCGGCAGCACTGAGCACCGCGCCGTGCACCGAGAGTACCGAGTGCCCTGCGTCCGCCTGCACCTGTAATCACTGGTGCGGCAGCACTGAGCACCGCGCCGTGCACCGAGAGTACCGAGTGCCCTGCGTCCGCCTGCACCTGTAATCACTGGTGCGGCAGCACTGAGCACCGCGCCGTGCACCGAGAGTACCGAGTGCCCTGCGTCCGCCTGCACCTGTAATCACTGGTGCGGCAGCACTGAGCACCGCGCCGTGCACCGAGAGTACCGAGTGCCCTGCGTCCGCCTGCACCTGTAATCACTGGTGCGGCAGCACTGAGCACCGCGCCGTGCACCGAGAGTACCGAGTGCCCTGCGTCCGCCTGCACCTGTAATCACTGGTGCGGCAGCACTGAGCACCGCGCCGTGCACCGAGAGTACCGAGTGCCCTGCGTCCGCCTGCACCTGTAATCACTGGTGCGGCAGCACTGAGCACCGCGCCGTGCACCGAGAGTACCGAGTGCCCTGCGTCCGCCTGCACCTGTAATCACTGGTGCGGCAGCACTGAGCACCGCGCCGTGCACCGAGAGTACCGAGTGCCCTGCGTCCGCCTGCACCTGTAATCACTGGTGCGGCAGCACTGAGCACCGCGCCGTGCACCGAGAGTACCGAGTGCCCTGCGTCCGCCTGCACCTGTAATCACTGGTGCGGCAGCACTGAGCACCGCGCCGTGCACCGAGAGTACCGAGTGCCCTGCGTCCGCCCTGCACCTGTAATCACTGGTGCGGCAGCACTGAGCACCGCGCCGTGCACCGAGAGTACCGAGTGCCCTGCGTCCGCCTGCACCTGTAATCACTGGTGCGGCAGCACTGAGCACCGCGCCGTGCACCGAGAGTACCGAGTGCCCTGCGTCCGCCTGCACCTGTAATCACTGGTGCGGCAGCACTGAGCACCGCGCCGTGCACCGAGAGTACCGAGTGCCCTGCGTCCGCCTGCACCTGTAATCACTGGTGCGGCAGCACTGAGCACCGCGCCGTGCACCGAGAGTACCGAGTGCCCTGCGTCCGCCTGCACCTGTAATCACTGGTGCGGCAGCACTGAGCACCGCGCCGTGCAACGAGAGTACCGAGTGCCCTGCGTCCGCCTGCACCTGTAATCACTGGTGCGGCAGCACTGAGCACCGCGCCGTGCACCGAGAGTACCGAGTGCCCTGCGTCCGCCTGCACCTGTAATCACTGGTGCGGCAGCACTGAGCACCGCGCCGTGCACCGAGAGTACCGAGTGCCCTGCGTCCGCCTGCACCTGTAATCACTGGTGCGGCAGCACTGAGCACCGCGCCGTGCACCGAGAGTACCGAGTGCCCTGCGTCCGCCTGCACCTGTAATCACTGGTGCGGCAGCACTGAGCACCGCGCCGTGCACCGAGAGTACCGAGTGCCCTGCGTCCGCCTGCACCTGTAATCACTGGTGCGGCAGCACTGAGCACCGCGCCGTGCACCGAGAGTACCGAGTGCCCTGCGTCCGCCTGCACCTGTAATCACTGGTGCGGCAGCACTGAGCACCGCGCCGTGCACCGAGAGTACCGAGTGCCCTGCGTCCGCCTGCACCTGTAATCACTGGTGCGGCAGCACTGAGCACCGCGCCGTGCACCGAGAGTACCGAGTGCCCTGCGTCCGCCTGCACCTGTAATCACTGGTGCGGCAGCACTGAGCACCGCGCCGTGCACCGAGAGTACCGAGTGCCCTGCGTCCGCCTGCACCTGTAATCACTGGTGCGGCAGCACTGAGCACCGCGCCGTGCACCGAGAGTACCGAGTGCCCTGCGTCCGCCTGCACCTGTAATCACTGGTGCGGCAGCACTGAGCACCGCGCCGTGCAACGAGAGTACCGAGTGCCCTGCGTCCGCCTGCACCTGTAATCACTGGTGCGGCAGCACTGAGCACCGCGCCGTGCAACGAGAGTACCGAGTGCCCTGCGTCCGCCTGCACCTGTAATCACTGGTGCGGCAGCACTGAGCACCGCGCCGTGCACCGAGAGTACCGAGTGCCCTGCGTCCGCCTGCATCTGTAATCACTGGTGCGGCAGCACTGAGCACCGCGCCGTGCAACGAGAGTACCGAGTGCCCTGCGTCCGCCTGCACCTGTAATCACTGGTGCGGCAGCACTGAGCACCGCGCCGTGCACCGAGAGTACCGAGTGCCCTGCGTCCGCCTGCACCTGTAATCACTGGTGCGGCAGCACTGAGCACCGCGCCGTGCACCGAGAGTACCGAGTGCCCTGCGTCCGCCTGCACCTGTAATCACTGGTGCGGCAGCACTGAGCACCGCGCCGTGCAACGAGAGTACCGAGTGCCCTGCGTCCGCCTGCACCTGTAATCACTGGTGCGGCAGCACTGAGCACCGCGCCGTGCACCGAGAGTACCGAGTGCCCTGCGTCCGCCTGCACCTGTAATCACTGGTGCGGCAGCACTGAGCACCGCGCCGTGCACCGAGAGTACCGAGTGCCCTGCGTCCGCCTGCACCTGTAATCACTGGTGCGGCAGGGCGGACGCAGGTGCGAGCGAGCGGGGCGGGCGGGGCGGACGGGGCGTATATATATGACACCGGCCACTCTCGGCGCGCACACATAGAACACGCATCACCGGACGGCACTCACCTTTCTCCGGCTTGCAAATCCATATTTTTTGTTTTCTCATGGAAATGCCCTCCGCCCTCCTTTTGTCCTCGCGGCGTCGCGTCGCCAACACGGCAGTCGTGTCCTAAAGCCGCGCTAAGATGACATGACGCATTGGCTGGCTGCCTCAATGCCTCGCGCGTGACTCGTGGGCGGGCGTGAGCGGGCGGGATGTGGCGGGCGGGCGCGGGCGGGCGGGCGCGGGCGGGCGCGGGCGGGCGTGGGGGTGACGCAAGGTCAGCAGCGTCTCTCAGCCTTAGCTGAGCCCTGCACTCCAGACCGCTGCCAGGGCCCTGCCAGAGGGTCGCCACATATGAGCGTGACAACATACGAGACATATGTGGGGAAGGAGGAGGGAGAAAGGGAAAGGTGTGTGGGGGGTGTGGGGGGGAGGGGGGAAGGGGCAAGGGGGTACATATTTGTGCGGAGGGTTGGAAAGTGTAAGCGGGAGGGTGAGGGGCTGAGAGGCGTAGGGGCCCACAGGGCGCGTACAGATTATGGAGAGGGAAGAAAAAGTATTATTGCGTGCAGAAAACAACGAGAGGCGGCCGACTGTGAGAGAGGGAGGGCGAGGGAAAGAGAGAGAAACAGACAGACAGTGAGCGGTGAGCGGTGAGTTTATCGGAACGGATCTAGGATTTTGAGGGACGGCGGCCGCGCGGCGCTGACGGGTTTGGGAAACGTGCGAGGGAACTGTTTGGGGGTGCGTACGGTGAGTGTGGGCAGTATGAGGGCGGGCTGCCTCACGCGATGTCGATATGTGCCATCCCTCTCGCACCCCCGCACTCCCCCGCCGCCGAACTACTTGAGCGCCCTGACAGCTCGCGGGGCGAGACAGACGCAGCCAGGACACGAATTACACATCAGCCCCTAATCGACCACTATATCATTCACTCACCCTCCAACTAGCGGAAGGGAGGCGCCCTGCCAGAGTGGCTCCCGCAAGGTGTGTAGCTGGGAAAAATAATCAACCAACAAAAATTAAATTGCATATAGCTTTTTGTTGTTTATTGTTGTTTTTTTGTGTTTTTATTTTTTCTAACTCTAAACTCTACATACGCCGCTGCAGCTGTCACTCCGTTGTACCGAATGCATTTGTATTGACACCAGAGAGAGAGAGAAAACTTCCGGTAGTGAACTGTCCGATAATTTGCACCAACACACACACACACACAAGCGCCCCGCGTAATGTGGTCCGCATATGTGCCATGTGTCACCTCCTCTAATCCACCCTGCTGGCCGGAGCACACACCAGTGCCGCACATATGGAGGGCTGGGCGTCGGCCAAAATATATATATATAACTGAATTTTCTCCCCCCTGGCATATGCAGTAACAACACATGGTTGCAGCTGACAGGTGTTACGGACAGGGGGGGGGGGGCAGGGCAGGGCCTGACGAGAAGGGTGTGTTACATGTGGAGTGGAACAGAGTGCGATTTGTGCTCGCCAAACTGACTGATGCAAACCCAAACCCCACAAACATCCCATAAAACGGAATCAGATGTCCGAGTCCCAAACCGTTTGCGAACTATACTTACTGTGCCTCCCGTATTTTATATTTGTTGGTGAAGTGCTCGCCCCTACAAATACTGGAAGGCGCTGCAGTATCTTGTGCGGCGGAGAGGAGTGGGATGAGGGAGGGGAGGAGGGGGGGGGAAGGCAGGGGCGTTTCTACTGGTGATTCATAGGTATTAACGCACGCGGCGCGCAACAGCGCGGGACCCCAAACTTGGCTACCTTCAAGGTGTAAAACAAATAGAAGATATGGCTGAGAAACGGCGGAGCGTTGGAACTAGGCGGGCCTCAGCTGTAAAAGTGAAATATGGACTTCATTTAGATTAGCTTTCACAAGAGCTTCCATGTTGTTCCCGCTCCTTTCTTGCTTCTTTTTTTCCCTTGCTCTCTCTTACACTCTCTCTCTCTCTCTCTCTCTCTCTCTCTCTCTCTCTCTCTCTCTCTCTCTCTCTCTCTCTCTCTCTCTCTCTCTCACTCTCTCTTCGGTCCCTTATCTCTCGCGCATGCCCTGACGTTTTCCCCTTATAAAGAAAAAGCGAGCGGGTAATACAAAGGTCATTGTTCCCTACACTTGTCTGCAGCGCTGGCCCTCGCACTCGCCCGCCATAGGCGTTGAGGCTCATTCCGTAACGCTGCTGTAGACTCGTGTAGGCTGCTGTAGGTGCTGTAGGCTGCTGTAGGCTGCTGTAGGCTGCTGTAGGATGCTGTAGGATGCTGTAGGCTGCTGTAGGATGCTGTAGGCTGCTGTAGGCTGCTGTAGGATGCTGTAGGCTGCTGTAGGCTGCTGTAGGTGCTGTAGGATGCTGTAGGATGCTGTAGGTGCTGTAGGATGCTGTAGGCTGCTGTAGGCTGCTGTAGGCTGCTGTAGGCTGCTGTAGGATGCTGTAGGATGCTGTAGGCTGCTGTAGGTGCTATAGGCTGCTAGGCCGCTGTAGGCTGCTGTAGGATGCTGTAGGATGCTGTAGGCTGCTGTAGGCTGCTGTAGGCTGCTGTAGGCTGCTGTAGGCTGCTGTAGGCTGCTGTAGGCTGCTGTAGGATGCTGTAGGCTGCTGTAGGCTGCTGTAGGATGCTGTAGGCTGCTGCAGGCTGCTGTAGGCTGCTGTAGGATGCTGTAGGATGCTGTAGGCTGCTGTAGGTGCTATAGGCTGCTAGGCCGCTGTAGGCTGCTGTAGGTTGATGTAGGCTGCTATAGGCTGCCCGGGGAGAGGGGGGGGGTGTAGTCGACAGCTCACTGGCTGCTCGTCCACTTTGAGGTTCGTCCCCTGTGACGAACGGTACCAGTGGGGGCGGCGGGGGGCGGCGGGGGGCGGTGGGGGGGGGGGGGGGGGGGCGGTTCGCGGCCACAACCGACCGGACAGCCTGCCAGCAGCCACTTTGTGTGGCACTTGCAAGGACTCTGGCGCCAACATTGGCTGTACCGAGCCGTAGAACGGCGCGGTGCGGGTCGGGGAGAGGAGGGGATGGGAGGGGGGGGGGGTTGTCGGCGGGCTGGTCAAGTTCCTCGTGCTGAGAGGCCCTTGTGTTCCGGAGAGGATACATTTCAGGACCGCAGGGCGTACTGCGAGGGCGCGGCTGGGATGGCAAAGGGATATGGAGTTTGTGGGGGGCGTAAGGGGAAGGAAATGTGAAGGACAAGTGAGAGAGAGTGAGGAAGACGGAGACAACAGTGAGAGAAAGAGAGAGAGAGAGAGAGAGAGAGAGAGAGAGAGAGAGAGAGAGAGAGAGAGAGAGAGAGAGAGAGAGAGAGAGAGAGAGAGAGAGAGAGAGAGAGAGAGAGAGAGAGAGAGAGAGAGAGAGAGAGAGAGAGAGAGAGAGAGAGAGAGAGAGAGAGAGAGAGAGAGAGAGAGAGGGGATGTCGTATTTCCGTGTGGCAACGCGTCGCGAGAGGCGCAAAAAAGGAATATGGAATCGATAGACATGCAGGCAGGGGCCGCCGCCATCCCACACCGTCTCTCTCTCTCTCTCTCTCTCTCTCTCTCTCTCTCTCTCTCTCTCTCTCTCTCTCTCTCTCTCTCTCTCTCTCTCTCTCTCTCTCTCTCTCTCTCTCTCTCTCTCTCTCTCTCTCTCTCTCTCTCTCTCTCTCTCTCCATCCCCGTCGCTCCGGCGGCTCCGGCGGCCCAGAGGGTGAGACAGAGACAGAGGCCATAGCAAGAGGAGAGGAGGGGCGGCGCCGGGCCGGGCGGCCATTGCCAAACATTTGCATGTCAACAGCCGCGCTACGAACCCCCCTCCCTTCCTCCTAACCCCCCACCCCGCCCCTGGCACCGCCCCCGGCAGCGCCAGTGCGGCAAGTCCCCCACAAGTGACGCGGATGGAAATCCGAAATCCCACAAGTGGTACACGGACCGCGAGCAGGCCGCGCTGGGGCCGAGCGCCTGCGAGCGCCAGGGTAGGCCAGCCCGCACGACACCCGTGCGTGCACAGCTCGTGATTGCCTACCCCGCAGGCGCCAGCTGTGCCCTCGGCTGTGGCCGCACCGCCCGCGCTGGCCTCACGCTCAAAGTGCCTCTTTTCCTTGGGCTATGCAATACTGCTCCGCGGTGCAAAGCAAACGCACACGACGGTGGAGGTGGAGGGGCGTCACAGTGCGGTGTCAGCGGCGCGGCTGTCGGTTAGGTGCTCATCTGCGGGGGCCTCGGGGGCGCCACCTAGCGCCACCTAGCGCCACCTAGCGCCACCTAGCGCCGCCTAGCGCCACCTAGCGCCACCTAGCGCCACCTAGCGCCGCCTAGCGCCGCCTAGCGCCACCTAGCGCCACCTAGCGCCACCTAGCGCCACCTAGCGCCACCTAGCGCCGCCTAGCGCCACCTAGCGCCACCTAGCGCCACCTAGCGCCGCCTAGCGCCACCTAGCGCCACCTAGCGCCACCTAGCGCCGCCTAGCGCCACCTAGCGCCGCCTAGCGCCGCCTAGCGCCGCCTAGCGCCGCCTAGCGCCGCCTAGCGCCACCTAGCGCCACCTAGCGCCACCTAGCGCCACCTAGCGCCGCCTAGCGCCACCTAGCGCCACCTAGCGCCACCTAGCGCCGCCTAGCGCCACCTAGCGCCACCTAGCGCCGCCTAGCGCCACCTAGCGCCGCCTAGCGCCGCCTAGCGCCGCCTAGCGCCGCCTAGCGCCACCTAGCGCCGCCTAGCGCCGCCTAGCGCCGCCTAGCGCCGCCTAGCGCCGCCTAGCGCCGCCTAGCGCCGCCCGGGGCACAGGCAGCGCCGCCTAGTGCCGTCAGGAGTCCGTGGAGGAGAAGTGATTTGGCCAATCGCGGCGCGGCTGTGTTCGGCGGACGTGCCAGCGTGGTGGCCGCGGGGCGGGGCGCCAACGGGGTCCCACCGTATCCGCCGTCAGCGCCCCCTCGCCACCGATGTTGGGCCGGGGGAGTCGGACACACACACACACACACACACACACACACACACACACACACACACACACACACACACACACACACACACACACACACACACACACACACACAAAAGGAGGTTCCCTCTGTGGCACTCGGGGGAGAACTTAGTTTTCTTGCTCTTGCTGCAGGTTGGCCGATCTGCCAGGGGGGGGCACTACTGCGCTACACTGTGTGTGTGTGTGTGTGTGTGTGTGTGAAGGAAGTCGAGCTCACGGGTACTAGCCGAGACGTCCAATGGGAATACCGGAGCTGGTCGAGTTTAAGAATCCATTAGCTCCAGCCTCCAGACGCCGCTCGGGCGGACTCGTGGCAGTAGACGGTCGCATCTAAACGGGGCAACCCTCGACCGCACACCCCCAAGTGCAGCGGTCGTGTTACAGAAGGAAATAAAAAAAAGGTGTGTGTATTGTCGGGGTTTCGAACCCGCGCGCCGGGCGCTCGGCGGTCTTCTGGGGCAGAACGACAGTCGGGAGACATCCGGGCAGAGGCTTGGGCTGGGCCGGGCTATCACTGTCGAATCCAGACAAATCCGGCAGCCTGGTCGGAGCACTCCTCAGAGCACAACACCTGAGCCCAGCCCAGACCAGCCTCTGCCGCCGCCTCCACTCGCTCCCTAAATCCCCCCTTTCCTTTTCCGGGATCCCCTATGCTGCCGCTTCTTTAATTGGGAATAGGAGAAGGGAGGGTAGGGTAGGGGAGGGGAGGGGAGGGAGGGCGCTGTTGGTTTGTTTTCAGGATCGGTCTCTGGTGGGCCACAAGGCGGGAGCTACTATGCCGTCCGCCCTCCCTATCGACTCGGTAATTCTATCAGGGACACACGGAAGAATAGCTCGCAGCGCCCTTGGAGCCGACTGCACCCCTCCCCTCCCCCCTCCCCCTGCCGCTTCTGCGACCGCCCTGCTTTTACCTTTGCCCTGTCACACACACACACACACACACGCACACACGCACACACACAAACACACACACACACACACACTCACAAGCTCGTGCGCTCTGGGGCCGCCCATGTGTAGGAGAGAGACAGACAGAGCCAGAGTCGGACGGACATGGAGAGATGGAGGAGTGGCGAGGGTGGTGCAAAAAGCTGCCCTGCTCCTCCTCCGTCCTCCGCCCCCCGCTTCCCCGCCCTGCCTGAGCCCTGGACTTCTCTCTCCTCTGCCAGCGACGGACGAGACGGGCCGGGGCAGGGCTGGAGAGATGGATTGTGCGATATTTGGCAGCCAGTGTCTGCGGGGGCCACCGCCCCGTGGTGCCCCGGGGGGTTGGCTTTGTGTGCGGGGTGTGTCTTGGTGTGTGGCGTGCGGTCAGCCCCCTGTGGGTCTCTGTGGGGCCCCTGTGAGCCCCCAGCGGGGCCTGCGCGGCCCACCCTGTAAGGCCTGCAGCCGACGCGTGACGTTGCCGACGTGACGGGGCCAGGATGTTCCTGACAATGGGGCTCAGTCAGATTGTCGTCTGCTGCCGTCTGTCTGTCTGTTGTCTGTCTGTCTGTCCGGACGTCCGCCATACAACGCCTCTGCCAGATTCCCTTTTTTTACGCGGTGAAGTATAGCAGCGAGCCGGGTGGAATGCGGGGAGAGAAGGGGTAGGCAAGTGAAACCCTCCCCCAGAACGGGGTCAGGGACAGTACGGGGGCCCGCGGGGTGCACGTAAGGCGGGAGATCTATCGGCAGGGGGCGGAGAGCAAGTCGGAGGCTTTACGGCCACGCAGCAGCCGCAGCTGCAGAAGGCCCCGTCCCGGCCCGGCGTCGGTTTGAACGGCGATGATTCTCCCGGGCAAAGAAGCAGGTCTGCCAACCCCACCGTGCGGCTGCGGCCGGGCCACGCCAGTCTTGCCAACCTCTCTGAGGAGCACTTTGGCACACTTTAGCGGCCGCGGACTCGGAGAGCGGTCCGTCCGCCTGGAAACGGGGTCCCAGGTCCTGGTCCCCTCCCGGGGCTGCCAGGGCTTGGAGGCCCCAGTGGAGGCCGAGGCCGAGGCCGAGTTAGTCCTACCGCAGACCACAGAGTCAAAACGGACACAGCCAGGGAACGCACAGGTGCCTGTTTACTGCACGGATAACAAGGATAAGAAGTGCGCAAAAATATAAACCAAATAATAAGTTGTGGCCAATAAACATTTTCCCCCCGTCCGAGTGACACACTGTGCATCGCACGGGGGTCGCAGCCCCGCTAGCCCCGCACGGCCCAGCTCACTTTTCACTTAGGCCTGCTCCCGCGTGTCCATCGCAGACACGCCAGTACGGAAAATTGCTGCCTGCCTGCCCACTGCCTAGCCTCGCAGCACTCCGCCTGCCCCTTCTTCATTTCGCGGGACTGAATTAATTAATCCGCTCTCTCTCTCTTTCCGCCCCATTGTCCCGCCCGGGGGGAAAGAAAGAGAGAGAGAGAGAGAGAGAAGGACTGTTCCATCCTCTTTTCCCGACAGCAGGTCGATTGCATTGCATTGTTTTTCCTCGCGCCGCGGCCGAGGAGAGGGAATTCAATATTTCAAGTGGGATTAGAGGAGGCCTTCGACATAGACCTCTCTCTCTCTCTCTCTCTCTCTCTCTCTCTCTCTCTCTCTCTCTCTCTCTCTCTGAGCGGTTCAGCTCGGCTCGGGTAGGCTGACCTGTCACGACCACGGCAGCCCCACTTGAGTATTTAAAAGCTATGCTGTCCGTTTTCCCTCGCGCCGTCCTTCCACACCACCGCCCGTTCCGATTGGCGGCGAGAATCTACTCTCTCTTTCTCTCTCTCTCTCTCTCTCTCTCTCTCTCTCTCTCTCTCTCTCTCTCTCTCTCTCTCTCTCTCTCTCTCTCTCTCTCTCTCTCTCCCTCTCTCTCTCCCGCTCCATCTACCTATCTATATATCTGTCTCTCTCTGGTCGTGACCAAGAAAGGAGGAGAAAGACGGAAGGGGAGGGCGGAGGCAGCGAAAGGCACAGCATAAAGACGAAATCTTTTCAGACTGGTATTTGAACCCACACCCACATTTTTTTCTCGCGTGTGCAATTCCCCGGTCCCCTGCCGAACCTTTATCCTTTCGGCGGCGGGATTTCCTAGTCTCTCGTTCGGGTATTCCGTGGCGCTCTCGCCGCTCGCGGACTGCGAACTTCCAGACTGCTGGCTCCGATATGCCCCCTCCCCCCCACCATTCCGACTTCAATTTTTGGTCACAAGAACTCAATTCAATTCCCTTGAAGCCGAGCCATGATCCGAAGCAGAGGACAGCAGCAGTTAGGAGGGGAGGGGGGGGGGGTTCAACATCGGGGGGAAATCAGTTCAATATGTATTACTTCCATTGAAACAGTGTGAAGGTGGGGCGGTCGGTGGTCCCGGGGATCCCGGCACTTCCTGCCGTGGACGGGACGGGACGGGACGGGACGGGACGGGACGCCGGAGGATTACCACCAACTTTTTTCTTTCCACTCCCCTGGAAGCTGTCATTGTCAATTTCCCCAACCTGGCGAAAACTTTGCGCTGCAAATGTGGCCGGTTTGGGGAGAGAGGCGAGCGGTGGTGGTGGTGGTGGTGGTGGTGGTGGTGGTGGTGGTGGTTTTGGTGCGGTCACAGCTCCGGAGACTGCTCTGGAGCCCGGCAAGTGTACCAACGGGGCGCAGGGATTCAGACAGCTGTGCCGTTCCGTGTCGTGCCGTGCCGTGCCGTGCCGTGCCGTGCCGTGCCGTGCCGTGCCGTGCCGTGCCGTGCCGTGCCGTGCCGTGCCGTGCCGTGCCGTGCCGTGCCGTGCCGTGCCGTGCCGTGCCGTGCCGTGCCGTGCCGTGCCGTGCCGTGCCGTGCCCTGCCACCCCCCGGGGTTTGCACTGACCTCTGCACTTCGCGTCGGGGCTGTCGTGTCGCTGGGCTGGGGGTGTTTGGATCAGCGACATAGCGGATGACGGCCACCGTCATGAGTTCGTGCTGCGATCCTGCTGTCCATCCGTCTGTCCGTCTGCCTGTCTGTCTGTCTGTCTGTCTGTCTGTCTGTCTGTCTGCTGTCTGTCTGTCTGTCTGCGCTCCCTCTGTAGAAAAAGAGGTTTCGTTTCTCCCGCTCGATTTCGCTGGTGTAAAGCAAGAATCCGGCCTCGGACGGAACGGGATCCGAGAGCGCGGCGGCGTAATCAGTTTTATCGAGTTTTTATGCAACAGCAAGCAGCAGCAGCGTGCGTCATCAACGGATTTATTCGAAATGGGCCGGTGAAGGGGAGGAGAAAGGCTTTCTGTGTCTTACTGGGCGCTGCGAACCGTGAACAGGTTCTGTTTCTGTTCACACACACGCACACGCACACGCACACGCACACACGCACACGCGCACACACACACACACACACACAGCAGTTAGAGTAGAGGGACGCTCTGAAATTTCAAGGGTTCTGCTCGGCAACGGATTGGATGGAGACCGCGCAGCCACAATGCAATCACAGGAAGGGAAAGGGGGTGCAGAGGGGGCCGGGTGGGGGGAGGGGGGAGCATTCCTCTACACCAACAGCCACTAGGCGTTGCAATCTTGTCATGTCCAGGGTGGACGCAGAGGGGCGTGCGGGCGGTCCGAGGCCCCCGCAAGGGGGAAGGGGGCGGGGGCGGGGGTTTGGGGGGGGGGGGCTGAACCCGATTCAAGGTCATGGCGCAAGTTTGTCGTCCTCTCGTCTTCCTGCGCTGATCAAACGCTATCACCCCATATCGATCGAACAGGGTTACACGAGACACCGTGGAGGATACATCCCCGCCCCGCGGCCAAATATATGTACATATATATACATGGCAGAAACACACTATGATACTATTATTTCTTTGCGAAGGAAATGTTCGATTGGCCTTCAATAACCGTGCCGACCTCTCTCCCTCTCTCTCTCTCTCTCTCTCTCTCTCTCTCTCTCTCTCTCTCTCTCTCTCTCTCTCTCTCTCTCTCTCTCTCTCTCTCTCTCTCTCTCTCTCTCTCTCTCTCTCTCTCTCTCTCTCTCTCCTCCTCTCTCTCTCTCTGTCTCTCTCCTCTTAGGCGGATGGCTATACCAATTTCTGCCTTCCTTCTCCCCAGGATTCAGCTCCTACCTGCCCGCGGGGGTAGAAGTTTCGGCATACGCGGCCAAACTTTGGGTGTCATGACTTTTTGCGGTCCCTAAGGTTCAATTCCTCCCGGTCCGCACGTAAAAATAAATAAATATGCATACCTGGATTTTTCCGCTGATCCAACGAATAAATCGCTAACCTATATAGACACAAGTTTTCGTTGCCGGAGCGAAAATTTCGCTGCCTTAACAAAAAGACTATTGAGACGCGTTTTCAAAGGTCAGGATTGCTCGACCAGCAAACAATTCGCTAACCCAGTGATTTTTATTTTTTTTATTTTTTTGAAATTCTTTGTTTTTCTTTCCGGACACGTTTCGTTCCACTCTGCGGCAGTGCGGTTCGATCCGCGGCAGCGCCACATCTGTTTTTCAAAAGGGGATATCCTTTGCGGTGCGTTGCTTAGCATTCGCGAGGGGAGCTGGGAGGAGCCAGCGAGCTGCGGCCCTGCGGATGCCCGGGGCCGCGCGACGCGCCTCGTCCAGCACGCAGAAAAATGATTTCGTGTCACAACGAATTTGTGTGAAATCAACGAGCGAATTCGTTATGATACTCAATAACCATTTTTTCTGCGTGAGGAAAACGCAGTGTGCGCACCCAGGACGGCCGTCACAACGTGTGTGGGGTGCAGACTGTGCAGACCACACCTGGCGGCCCCTGGCGGTGCACGAACTGCGTAGCTACGTGTGCAGTGCACAGAGTGCGCAGGGCGGAGGGGACAAGCCGGGTCAGCGGCGCATTCGTAATGTGATGTGTGTAGGCTGACCGCACAGCCGTAATTGTGGCGCCGCCGGGGGTGAATAGATAGATAGATAGATAAATCAGGTAAAGGGATAGATCAGATAGATAGATAGATAGATAGATAGACAGATAGACGGTCCAGAGGCTGATGGAGCGCACGGGGCACGCTGCTGCTGTTTTCCCCCGCTCTTCCCGCTTGCGACAGTTTATTATTGGCGTGGGTGTGGACGTACCTGTCGGAGTAGAAGAGCAGGAGGGGGCGGGGAGGAGGCGATGTTGACACCCCATCAACTCAATCCCCCATCATTCGAGCCCCGCTCTTAGCATTCATCCCAAGCCGCGTGGAAATTGAAAGTATGCCCCCCCCCCCCCCCTCCCCAGCTACCCCTCGGCCCGTGCAGGCGGTAACTCCCCCTCCCCTCCCCCTCCCGCTTCCTATCTGCTCTGGTGAAGCAGCTCGCCCCTTTGCAAAACTAAGCAAAAGCAAACGGGAGAGGGGGGGGGGGGCAAACGACCCCTAAAGCCCCGCACTTGCCAGGACATCAGCCCTGGAGGCGGCAGGAGTGATTCCCTCCTGGCAGGTCCTGTGGCAGGTCCTGTCTGGCCGTTCACCTCTACATCGGTAGTGGGAGGGAGGGGGGGGGGGGGGGGGGTGGTACTGTCGCGAGGGAACCGTTTTCGAGGGGACGGCGCATAGGGGAACGGTGGGGATGATGGAGTAGGGGGTAGGGGGCGCTTTCCTCTCTCTCTCTCTCTCTCTCTCTCTCTCTCTCTCTCTCTCTCTCTCTCTCTCTCTCTCTCTCTCTCTCTCTCTCTCTCTCTCTCTCTCTCTCTCTCTCTCTCTCTCTCTCTCTCTCTCTCTTTGTGTGTCGCTGCGCCCCCTACAGGTGGACTTCTAGCTAGCAGCAGGGGTGATGGGACTGACCCTCTCTCTGCTTCTGCACGGTGTGAGTGACATAATCCCCGCAGTCCCAAAGGAACGGTCCAAATCTCCGGCTGCGCCGGCCAAACGCGTTTTGCCACTCCGCAGGGGGCAGGGGTGAGGGGGGGGGGGGAGAGCTCGAAGTTCGCCGGAGTTGGTTGCCGCCAACGAAAAATGAAACGAGAAGGGCGGTCAGGTAGGGTTAGGTTAGATTCAAGTTGGTTAGGTTATGTAAGTTTCCCCTTTCAGCCCCAAATTTACACTTTTTCTCTCTCCTTTTTTTTTCATTTTGAAATTAGCGTCGGACGGCAGGAAATGGCTAGCGAACGCGGGTGCTTCTCCGCTGCTCCGGTCCGCCTCGTGTTGGTCGCCCGGCCTTTTGTGCAGTAAAACGGAGCCAGCAGTGGGGCCGGGCTCGGCTGGGGGCTCCGGCCCGTCCCCGCCGGTCCCTCCCCAATCGGCTAAGCACGCGCCCGGCTTAACGCGCCGCACCGTGCTCGCTTAATTTGTTTCATTTTCATACACGCACGTTTTTACCTCGCGTCCCCCCCACACTCTCTCTCTCTCTCTCTCTCTCTCTCTCTCTCTCTCTCTCTCTCTCTCTCTCTCTCTCTCTCTCTCTCTCTCTCTCTCTCTCTCTCTCTCTCTCTCTCTCTCTCTCTCTCTCTCTCTCTCTCTCTCTCTCTTACACACCTTCTGCTACTTTTATTTTTGCCCTCTCTGTCTCCCTCGCTGTCCGTTTGTCTGTGCGCCTCCTCTTCCCTGTGGTCGCGTCGAGTTGATTGCGTAGGCCTCCGGACGCTGGCCGCCCGCTGGCCGCCCGAAGCGGGCGCGGATTTGAGGGGGGGGGGGGCAACTGCCCATTTGCCCCCCCCCCCCCTCGGCGCCCGCAGGGTGCCGGAAATGTAGGCAACCGGCATTACTTTTCCGCCTGTAAGTAGGCAAAAGGCGGGACATTGCCCCTGTAAATAAGCAAAAAGTGGGACGCCCGCTGGCCGCCCGCTGGCCACCCGCTGGCCACCCGCTGTCCGCCCGCTGTCCGCCCGCTGGCCGGGTGGTGTCCGCTTTTTGCCTGATTGTGGCCGCTCCCTTCCCTCTGTCCCCGGCTGGGTCTGGTCTCTGTAAAGCCCCTGGCGAGGCCCTTTGCCCGTACCAGCGCTCGTAAACCCCATTTCACTTTTAAGGGTGTTGATCGAGGAAGTAGACACGGTTTACAGAGAAGAGTTGGGAAGAAAGAGAGGGGGGGGAGAGAGAGAGAGAGAGAGAGAGAGAGAGAGAGAGAGAGAGAGAGAGAGAGAGAGAGAGAGAGAGAGAGAGAGAGAGAGAGAAAGAGGGGTGAAAGAAAGCGTAGGAAGGGGATGTGGCCGAGCGGCGGGAGGGGCGGCGGGTGGGGGGCACTCGCTGCAGCCACCGCTGGATGCTGGGAATGGAAATGATCTGCCTGAGAGGGGCGCCTTTATCAGGATACGATCGAAAGAAAGCCACTTGAAAAGGAAATGGCAATAACAACCGCGCGATGACGAACCATAATGCTGGCGAAGGTCAGCGAGCCGTCTGGGGGCGGCTCAAGGCTCTGCCGGCA
The DNA here is from genome assembly GCA_038380765.1 of Odontothrips loti. Lineage (NCBI taxonomy): Eukaryota > Metazoa > Arthropoda > Insecta > Thysanoptera > Thripidae > Odontothrips > Odontothrips loti. The sequence goes on along the minus strand of CM076246.1, from coordinate 19,873,081 downwards.
CCAGCTCTTTACGCCTGCACCCCTGCCACCCCCGCCCCGCCCCTCTCCTTCCCCCCGCAGGCAGACTCCGCACTGACGACGACCCCATCTTTGATGGTCCCTTGTGACTTGCACCAGCGTCTTCCCCTCTCGCTGGTGGTGGTGAGGAGGAGACTGTGTCTGAGCAGAACGCTCTGCAAATCGCCCGCCAGTCTGAGCGTGACTCGCCGGGTCATCCTGGTTTGGAAGACAGCGGCAGCAGCATTGGTAATAATGGATACCAAAAGGAGAGGAAAGGAAGGCAAATCTCACGACTAAGTGGCAAATCCCCGGCGAGGCGGGGTGTGCGTGTGTGTATGAAAACAGCAAGTACATGCAAATAATACGTCTGAATGTTATCTCGACACGTATGGGGGCCAGTAGAGAGGGGAGGGGGAGGGTAGCGAGGGAACGAGCGAGAGAGAGAGAGAGAGAGAGAGAGAGAGAGAGAGAGAGAGAGAGAGAGAGAGAGAGAGAGAGAGAGAGAGAGACAGTGAGACAGAGAGAGAGAGAGAATGGGAGAGACTGCCGTTTAAAGTATACCAATCCTCTCTTTTTATTTTCCGGGTTTGCGGTATAGTACACAGGTGAGCACCCAGCCGGCCGAGGCTTAGAGGCGGCGGGTTGCGCTGCCGCTGGCTGCCGCTGGCTGCCGCACTGCACCCGTGCCGCATGCCCCCCTCCCCCGCCTCCTCCCTCAAAGCCCGCACCTTGAAGAAGGATAAAACGCCGTCTGCACGGGGGGGTCCTCCATAAGTCAGGTATTTTCGGTGGCGAGGGATTTTATGTCGCCTCCGTTATTCATGGGACCGTCCATAATGCATGTCGGCCGTCCCGCTCGCCCCCTCGCTGTCTCCGACCTCTAACCTTCTCTCTCTCTCTCTCTCTCTCTCTCTCTCTCTCTCTCTCTCTCTCTCTCTCTCTCTCTCTCTCTCTCTCTCTCTCTCTCTCTCTCTCTCTCTCTCTCTCTCTCTCTCTCTCTCTCTCTCTCTCTCTCTCTCTCTCTCTCTCTCTCTCTCTCTCTCTCTCTCTCTCTCTCTCTCTCTCTCTCTCTCTCTCTCTCTCTCTCTCTCTCTTTCTCTCTCTCTCTCCCTCTGCCCCTCCCCCTGCAGCTGAAGGGTCGGTGCTCAAAGGGCTGACGTTCCTACTCCGATGGTCGTAGGTCCACGGGCTATGACGGCTCTCCGCCCAGAGGCCGACTTGCTCCTGCGGTCAGCGGGCTGTCCGAAGGGCTGGGACGGCAGGGTGCTGGAGCCCGGCAAGCTGACTCCCAATTTTAATGCCCCGAACCAAAATTTACTCTGGAATGCAGCTAAAAAATTAGTTGCGACCATTATTCTTTTTTCTCCGTGTGTATCAAAAGCCAGGTCGGCGAACTCGCGCCCACGCAGGCAGCCTGCCGCAGCCCTGCAGGCTCTGCAGTGTCTGCGGTGCCGCCTGCCCTTGAGAGAAAGTTGCCGACACTTCGACCAACAGGGGCGCAGAGGCCGAACCGAGGGCGAGGGGAGGACAGGGGCGCGGCCAATACGAACCGCTCACACCCTTGTGACTTCTCTTCTCCACGAAAGAGAGAACATAAGAAAAAACGTAGAAGAAAACAAAAAGATAGACCCTGTAAGTGAGCATCCTGAAGGTTCTCCGTCCTGGAGGGTCCTTTGTGGAAGCTGATACAATACGTCAGATGCTGCAGTTTGGACCAGCCCCTACACACGACTCCATTTTCATGACAGACGGTGTTCAGGGGTTGGTCCAAACATACTACCACCGAAAAAACTCATTTTTATTTTTTGACAAAATTTGAAAAATTGGTAATTGGTAAAAAAAAATCAGTAGAGGAAGCAAAGAACGAGTAAAGCAGAAAATAATTTGTTTAGTCCTGCAATGAACCTCTTTGTTTGAATAACTAACGTTTTGTTGGTGCAACTAACAAAAATTTGGTTCTCAGAACAAAAATTTACCGCTGGTCCAAATTAGTTGTTGCACGGCCACTAATCTTTTTTCTCCGTGGACTGAAAGCGGGCCCGACAGCATCCTCGCTCTCGCTGCCCTGGCTGCCCTGGGAGAGAAGATGGCGTCAGCCAGGCCCACCAACCCCACCAACACACTGCAGGGAACCGAGCCTCCCCCGTCTCACGGGGACTGGCAGCGCGGACCCACAGGGGCGGTGTGCTATGCGCCTTCATTTGATTCTCACCACAAAATCGACCTCTCCCCCCCCCCTCCCACTCCCCCTTCTCTCTCTCCCTCTCCCGTTCCTATTTTGACTCACACGACACGGCTGAGTAGCGGCGCGGCCAAACACCGCCCCCAATTAGTAGGCAACACGCTGGTCCCTTGTGAACGCGCCGCGGCCTGGGCTGGGCTGGGCTGGAGGCGTCCGCCCCGCACAGCTGAGTCCTGAGTCTGCACGCGGCCCGAAGGCAGGACGTTGTGCGGGCGCGTAGGCTGTGTGTGGATAGGCAGTGTACCTTGTAGTGCTGTTTTGGGGGTGAAAGCTGGGCGGATACAGGTCTCGTGAGAGGAAAGTGAGACGGCAGGGAGGGAGAGAGAGAGAGAGAGAGAGAGAGAGAGAGAGAGAGAGAGAGAGAGAGAGAGAGAGAGAGAGAGAGAGAGAGAGAGAGAGAGAGAGAGAGAGAGAGAGAGAGAGAGAGAGAGAGAGAGAGAGAGAGAGAGAGAGAGATGGCAAGGGCGCGCAGGGGGCGAAAAGGGCTCTGTTCTCGTGCTTCCTTATGCATGAGAATGGGCGTGTAGTTTCCGGCTCCCGGGGAAGTACTACTTGGCCAGCCCAGCCGACCTGACCTGAACCACCGACCGCCGCCACCACCACCGCCACCGCCACCCTGAGGGGGTCTCACAGAACCCGAGCCAAACCAAACTTCCGACACGACCGGTCCTGGACCGGATCTTAGCACCACACACACACACACACACACACACACACACACACACACACACACACACACACACACACACACACACACACACTGCGTTATGCTAGTCAGACGAGTGCTTCTGCCGATCCATGCGCTATCCAAAGAAAAAAGGGTAATGAATATTTTTACTGTCTGCCATCGAGAGAGAGAGAGAGAGAGAGAGAGAGAGAGAGAGAGAGAGAGAGAGAGAGAGAGAGAGAGAGCGAGGCGTCGCGTCGCCAATCTAACGAATTGTCGCGTCGGGAGCCTGGCACAAAGCCTGGCAACGCAGCAGCAGCATAGCGGAGGACGATGCACTGCGGACACGTTGGACAAACATGGCAATTAGCTCATTACTCCGTCTGCTGCGTGCGGGGTGCGGTGTCGGTGGCGATGACCCCCCCGGGGGCTCAGCCCGGACAATCTCCATATCGAGGTTCACATTCACACTCTGATTCATTCCGGACGGCTCCAGTCCAGGTTGTACAGTATGGGCCTCGCCGCCTCGCCCACACGCTGTAAGAAATATTTTTGGGATTTCACGAAATTGATTAAGCAATTGAGAAATCACAACAAGCTCTCGTGATACGGTGCAGGTTTAACCACAAATGCAGCGGACTCTGCCTTAAATGTCAATTATCGAAATTGGTGAGTTTTCACCCCAACAGGTTTTTGTACAACACAGTAGTTTGGAGCACTCTAATTAAAGATTCGGGACATTGCTGCGAAGTCCTGCTTTGTGGTTTCACAAAAAGGGCTGCGGCAAACCGGACTTTTTTTTTAAACTGTGCAAACCACCTCAGAATAGGGCCGCCAGGCCGGGCACGGGCAACACCACGCCGCGTTACACCGTGTGTGTAGCACGTCTTCTCGTTGTTTTTGTTTTGTCCTCTCGTTTCCATCGTCCGCCGTGTGACGTCAGCTGCGGCACGGCACGGCAGTGGCTGTCGCTACTACAATCAGATGGCCGGGCTGGGTCGGCTCATCTGCGATGCAGCAGCGAGCACTTAGCACTGCCGCACTGCCGCCGCCGTTCTGCCCGCGCCGCGCCCTGCAGTGTGACCTAGGTCAGTGGCCTGAGAGAGAGAGAGAGAGAGAGAGAGAGAGAGAGAGAGAGAGAGAGAGAGAGAGAGAGAGAGAGAGAGAGAGAGAGAGAGAGGGGGGGGGGGAAATTGCATGTCAACTCGCATGCCTCGAAAGTGTATGTGAGAGAGAGAGGGGGGGGGACGGACTGGGGGGGGGGGCACCGAATGAAGGCTAGCGAGTATACTGTGTGAGGTGATAGAACCGCGACAGTGAGAGACAGACAGACAGACATGGAGAGGCGCGAGGTTGAGAGAAAGAAGGCAAAAAGCGTGGATTTTTGTTGCTGTCGTTTTCTAATTCCAATACGAGAGAGTGGAAAAGGGAACCAACGCGACATCGCCGAGAAACTCGCCTATGCACACCCACTACCTGCTCGACGCGTTGAAAGGTACAAAAGGATCAAAGCAAGCAAAATAAGCCACACACGTTCTCAGCCCCGGTCTGCGTGAAAATATCTGAATGCATGGTAAGGAATGCCCCCTCCCCTCTCCCTCCCCGTCCGATGCATTCTGCCGTGCCTGTTGCTGGGGCTCGGCTGGGCTGGGCCCCCTGCAGGGTAGGCCACCCGCTCTGCTGCCGAGCGCGGCCGCGCGTCCCTTTGCCTACCCCGCCAGGGGCTAACGTGCTGACGCCAACAGCCCGGCTGCCCGGCTGCGTCTTGGCATCGGACTCGCCTGTGCGGACTCTCTTGATAATGTCCTTCCGAGGAGATGCCCTTGATGGCAGCCGTTAAAGGACGAAGCGAAGGCGAGAAGCGCAAAGCGCAAGAGGAGAAAATTGAAAAAAAAATCAGAGCGGGGGTCGAGGCCAGCGGAGGCCGGCGGAGCCTAGTGGAGGTGGAGGAGGAAATCACTTTTTCTCTGCTCAAAATCAATACTGCTCAGCGAGAGTTGGCAGCTGCAGCCGGGACGGAGTTAGTTCCTGGAGGAGGAAGGGGATCAAAACAAAATGCCCCTGCCCGCTCGCCATAGCAGGCGGAGTGGCAGGAGAGGGAGGGGCATCCCTCATTAAAAAGTCCGAGCCTTCAACAGAGAGATGAGGTCTGAGCCCCGAGTGCAGGTGTATGTTCCTTGTCAGCAGAGACCGGCACGAGGAGCGTCAAGTGACCGCATGGCGACCGCTAGCACCGCTAGCAAGGGCGTCGTTTGAGCTAACCTACGCGTTTCATATCCCAGCCCTTTTACACCAACTCCACTCGGTGAGGAGGGAGGAGCAAATGGCCAAAGATTCCCAGTTTATGTGCAAAAGCGCGCTGCGTCAGAGCGATCCACAGAAAAAAGAGATCCACAGGATTAGCGAATTTTTCGCTGGTCCAGCAAACATTCTGGCTTTTGAACGGGCCTTCGCGTCTCACGATTTTTCGCTGAGTCAGCGAAATCTTCGCCTCGCACTCAGCGAAAATGTTTGTCTGGGTTCGCGAATTATTACACATATACCGAGCGAACAATTTTTTTTTTATTATTATTTTCTTCAGAGTGGAGGCGCGCGGGGAACGGAGGGGCAAGGGGATTGAAAGTGCGTCAGGACACAGAAATCTGAAAGTGAGAAAAGTGCAGTGTGTCGCAGCAGGCCCAGCAGCAGGCGGAGCGGAGGGAGTGCGGCGGGGCGGGCGGGGCGCGGCGGGGCGCGGCGGGGCGCGGCGGGGCGCGGCGGGGCGCGGCGGGGCGCGGCGGGGCGCGGCGGGGCGCGGCGGGGCGCGGCGGGGCGGGCGGGGCGCGGCGGAGCCTAGGCAGGCAGCTGCATTGCAGGGGCTCCCAGAATAAACCGACAAGATTTCCCAGGGCGCCCTGATCCCGGGCCTGCTGCTTGGCGGCCGCGGAGAGCGGGGAGGAGGCGGGAAAATCCGGGTAAGGGCAACAACTGGTGTTAGCAACATTAGCAGGTCGGCGGCGTCACCGAGGTGACGAACACTCCCCCGCTGAGCTGTGAGTCAGTCGGCTGCGAGCCACTCCAGCTGCAAAGGGTGCAGGGGGTGCGTGTGACCCTGAGCGCCCTTCCGGCGGTGTGACGTCACCGCGGCCGCGACACGAGTGACGTCACCCCCTTGTGATTCACCGCCCTCATACAGAAATTGGTGCCTCAGAGGCGGGCGGCAGCAGCAGCCGCAGCAGCAGCAGCAGCAGCAGCAGCAGCAGCAGCAGCAGCCGCAGCAGCAGCAGCAGCCGCAGCAGCAGCAGCCGCAGCAGTAGCAGCAGCAGCAGCAGCAAAGCAGACGGTCATCGGAGGCTGCTGCTGCGTGGAAGGGAGACGGGCGAAGGGGGAGAAGACAGGCGAGAGGGGTGGGAATATAGAAAAGTGGAGGAGAGAAGAGGAAGGGCGGAGGATGACGGGGCATCATGCGACAGAACGACACGCGATGTCGCCGTTCGGCCGGCGGCGGGGGTGGTGAGGCACTCGGGAGGGTCCCCGGCGTCCTCGCCTCGCCGCCGTGGGGGAGCTGGTGGCCCCGAGCACCCCGGACCGGGAGGAGTTGCACCGGGCTGCGCTGGGTTGTTTTGGGGCTCCTGCCGCCGCCTCCGCCGCCCCCCCGAAGGGTGGCATTGTGGAGACGAGACTCGGCCCGACAGATCGAAGCGGCAGGGCGGATGGTGGCCGCGCTCAGCGGTGAGGTGCGACTGCGGCTGCGACTGCGGCTCCACGGAAAAAAACCCTATGGACAATTTTGTCACTCCAGACGAACAAAATGTTTTTCAATTGTGGACAATTTTTTTTTTTCCATAGATGGAGTAGCAATTTAGTCCGTAGCCTTTTTCCGTATGGGGAACAGAGATGCATTCCCATCCTTATTCTCGGTTTTTCGTCAAATTTTATGGCGCATGGCGGTATTGCGTCGGTGTTAATGCGATGGCAGCGGCCCCCCGAGCTCCCCGCCGCCTCATGTGGGGGAGAGAGACCTTTATTATTTCGGTTGGAGCACACTTTTATTGTACAGGACGAGAGAGAGAAAGAGAGAAAGAGAGCGCGGAGCGGAGGGGCGCAATGCAGGGGGCGGAAGGGGACCGCCTGCCGCGGAAATTCGTGTACTCGTTTCATCGAGTGACGAATTGAATAATTAATAGCACCCTAAATGAAAGTGTTCGTGTTCGCTGAATGTGAACCCCCGCGGGAGGGAGCGGGGAGGAGGCGGGAGGGGCTGGTCCCGCCTCTCGTCTGCAGCCAACACACATTCGCGCGTACTCTCCATTCCTCTCCCTCTCACGCGTATGATGGCGTCACGTGACGTCACAGTCATCCATCTCTGTCGCACTCGTTGGCTTCGTGGCGTATCATAGGAGCAAGACAGACCGTCCAGTCCAGTCGCCGCGTGCGGAACGCGCTCTCCTTCTTCTTCCCTTCTTCGTTCGCCATATGTCATCTATCCTCGTTTTATAGTGCGAGCGCAGTTGTCTATGTAAGTCGTGTAATTAAAAAAAAAACTACAACTGTGTTAGAGCCTGGGGGAATGTGCATGGAATCGCCAGCGGGAATCGAACCCACCGAGTCTGCAGTCGAGTAGACTGAGACCCGTGCCAACAACGATTTGCTTTCCGCTCTGATCACCCCGGTCCGTTCAACCTATGTGTTTAATCAAGAGTTCTGATTGTCAGGAGAAAACAAAAAGTCACTCATTTCACAATTATAACCAATAACACGGCTTCTAGAGCCACACCAAGGCGAGTTAATAGGACTCTATGCTGGGCAGCCCGCGAAGGACAGCGAGCTGCAAATTGGTCGTCCTGCTAGATTAGAGCACTTCCCACGGGTGCGTGGCTCCTTTGCCGCCACTCGTGACTCGGCTCCAGCAGCAGCAGCAGCAGCAGCAGCAGCAGTGGTGGTGGTGGTGGTGGTGGTGATGGTGATGACGGAGGCCAGCCAGCAGACAGTCGGACAGTAGTTTTGGGGTAAAGAACCAGCAAGTCACACAGCGCGGCATTCCCGGCTAGGGCTGCAGAGCTCTTTTTCAAAACCCAGTCGCTGCTCCGAGTCTTCCTGTCGTCGACTGAACCCAGGTATCAGAGGAGGGTTTTATTGCAGTCAGGCTGGGACTGGAAAGGCACGTTAGGTTACTGGTCAGTTGAGGTCAGAAAACGGCACGTTCTCTGCGCAACAGGAGCATGGAGTTTGGTCTGCTGGGCAGCACTATACAAGCGCCGGGCCGTGGGCGGGCAGCAGCAGCGGCAGCCATGGCCGGGCCCCGCGGGGGCGGGGGCCCGCGGGGGCCCACGGGGCCCACGGGGGCCGAGCGCCAGAAGGACACCGGGTTGTTGGTCTCTCCGCGCCGCGGCTCATTGTCCGAATGCCGGTGCCGTGAGGTTGGCCGCCCTGCTGCGCAACACACACCGGCCGGCACAGCAGACGACACACGAGTGCTGCCAACTGTTGATTCTGACTTCTCCTTTTTCCGCCAGCGGCACGGATCGAACACGCGGGGCGGCGTGCACAGGGGACCGCGCACGATCCTGCGTGATCCTTCGTGCAACGATGTGTGGCCAGATCTAAAGAGTCAGATCCTATCGAACCACTCGTTCTGGCCAACCGCCGCGTTTCCATGAACGAGTGTGTTTTGTTCTCCTAAGTTCCAGATTCAGGATCATCACAGGCGCAGATCCAGGAGGGGGGGGGGCGCGATCGCCCCCCCTCCTAGGGCGCCCGAAAGGTAGGCAATTCGCGTTACAATCCGCCTGAAAGTAGGCAGAAAGCGGTACATCGCCCCCCCCCCTAGAGCCGCCCCTGGATCCGCGCCTGGATCATCACGTGACCAATTACTTCCCACGGAGCGGCGCGGCGTTGCGGAGGCGGTGAGGTCATGTCCTGCGGAGTCCTGCCTGCCCAGTCCGATCCAGTCCACGTGCTGGGCATGCTGGGCACCACCACCGGCTCCGTGGGTAATCGTCCGGCAAGCTCCGAGCCCAGCCGAGCCGGGCCGAGCCGAGCCGAGCCGGGCCGAGCCGAGCCGAGCCGAGCCGAGCCGAGTTGAGCCGGGACTGATAACGCCGCCGGCGCGCGCGGACGAAACAGCCGTGATATCTCACTGGCATTTGTTGTTCCAGGTTCACAAATACGCGCCAAGTGTGAAAATTTGCCTGCTTATACCAATATGAATACATCAGGAGGCACAGCCGGGAGAGAAGCGAGTGGAGAAAGAGAGGCATAACGGAGATCATCCGATTGGCGCCTGACTTCTGGGATGATGAGGACGAAAGGATGATGAGGACGAGAATTGTGAGGACAAAGATGAAGAGGACGAGGATGGTGAGGACCAGGATGGTGAGGACGAGGAGGGTGAGGACCAGGATGGTGAGGACGAGGAGGGTGAGGACCAGGATGGTGAGGACGAGGATGGTGAGGACCAGGATGGTGAGGACCAGGATGGTGAGGACCAGGATGCTGAGGACGAGGATGGTGAGGACCAGGATGGTGAGGACCAGGATGGTGAGGACGAGGAGGGTGAGGACCAGGATGGTGAGGACGCGAGGGTGATGAGGACGAGGAGGGTGAGGACCAGGATGGTGAGGACGAGGAGGGTGAGGACCAGGATGGTGAGGACGAGGAGGGTGAGGACTAGGATGGTGAGGACCAGAGGATGGTGAGGACGAGGAGGGTGAGGATCAGGATGGTGAGGACCAGGATGGTGAGGACGCGCGGGTGATGAGGACGAGGATAGTGAGGACCAGGATGGTGATGACAAGCACTCGCCGAACACGCGGCGCGCCGGTGACCTTGAACTTTACGCAGAAACGAGTAACGAGTGCGCGTGCAGTGCTCGGAGCGGGCGTTGACCGGGACACAACAACAACGCTGAGAGAGAGAGAGAGAGAGAGAGACAGACAGACAGACAGACAGATAGACAGACAGACAGACAGACGGACAGAGAGAGAACAGCCTAGTGCGGCAGTCGGGAGCAAAGAAGAAGGACAGAAGCGTTCCCACAATCTTAAAGCGCAGAAAACGCGCAGGATAAGCCGAGGAGAATGAGGCGAGCAAGCAAATAACCCCGCCGTTCGTTGGTCGTGGGGAGTAGGCAGTACCTCTCAGTACCGCAGTACCGCATTACGCTTGGACAGTCGGCGAGGCCCTGGAAAAATACATTGGCGGAAATAACAACAATTTGACAATAAACGTCAATTTATATGCTGTTTTAAATTTCGTGAAAGGGCTGGGCGGGCAGACTTCGTCACACGGAGCGGGAATTTCCCGCGCAGGCGATACTTTACTTCACAGTGTTTTGCCTGCCGCACAGTACAGCGCAACGCAGCCACCATTCCCATTTGATATTCCACCGGATGCAAAGAGTCGGCTCGGCTCCCGCGTGGCGAACCCCACCGCAAGGCCCAAGGCTCGGCTCGGCCCGGCCCGGCTCGGCTCGGCTCGGCTCGGCTCGGCTCGGCTCGGTTCTGCGGCCGGGGTCCCTGGCCCGCGCCCTGGCCGACACTGCCCGTGCGGCTCCAGGACCTTTGTGCAGGACCTTGGCCAGGACCCTGCCCTCCGTGCAGGGCCGTGAACGTGCACAGCCTCGTTGGTGTGCGAGCGGGCGGCCCCCGGGCTGCCCACCGGCCCAGCAACACCCAGCGCCCGATAGCGGGGCGGTAGGCATCCCGTCGTACTCACCTGCCCGGCTGGCTGCATCCGAGGCATCGCAGGCGGCCGGGCGGCGGCGTCTGGGATCGAGAGCCGCAGGATGGCGTGCGAACCGTCTTAGGGCTGTGGGTGCACTCTGCGCCTGTTCGTACACGATTCTCGGGGACCAACAACCCACAGCGTCAACGAACTGCACGGGCGGCAACAGCTGCTGAGCTTGAATACACATTTTGGAGTCTCGCGCACGGGTCTACAGGGCCGTAGCCAGACTTGGGTTTCGGAGGGGAATATGTCGCGCTAATTGCCTATATTCAGGCGTTTGTTATGCGGGTTGCCTACCCCGGTCGCCGGTTTCGGGAGGGGGAGGTTGACCCCCCCCCCCCCCCCCGGCTACGGCCCTGCGGGTCTATGAACTGCAACCCGCTAACCTCAACCTGCTACTAATTTCGTTTCAAACGACACGGGCCCTGAAATACGTCCTCCGCCTCAGACTTCTTGTCGTGTTCTCGGCTCGGTAACAGCAGCACACGACCCTTGTCGGCCACCACGCCGAGCCACGGCCCGACACGGCAGGCAGCGGGGCTCTGCGAGCAGCAATTACCAATTACGCTGTCGGTAGGCCACCCTCACCACACGACGCCCGCCCCGCCACGCCCCGCCACGCCCCGCCACGCCCCGCCACGCCCCGCCAGACACGCTTGCCCTTGTGCACACCTTGTGCACTGTGTGCGGATGTGTGTGCGAGCGCCCTTGTTGTTTGCGAGGGCTTCAAAGGCTGCCCGGGACCCGCCGTGGCTGCCGGGACCTGCCGGGGCCCTAAGGTACGGTACCCCAAGGGCACAATGAAGACGGCCCTAACCGCCCCGATGCGCCCTTAATTGGCCCACCTGCCTCCTCTCTCTCGGTAACAGGGTATTTACAAGCCGTACTAAAACACAAAAACACCTCTGCTATGCATTTGTTGTTCGGCATAATATTATGTAACTTGGCCGTGTGGGTATAAAATACTAGCCGCTGCAAGCGGAGTTAAGGCCCCCGGGCTTGTTTTACTCGTGGGACCCTGCTGCCCCCCCCCCCCTCATACACACACACACTAAGGTGGTTGGCAGGACGCCTTACGCTGCGATATTGTGCTGGTGCACTACTAGTGCAGTTTGTGTGCGGGATGACCGAGCCTCCAGGGGGCCAGAGAGACAGAGAGAGATGTGGGTGGAGAAAACCATGGGCCGTGATGAAGAAAGAGAAGGATGGAAAGAGGGGAGTGGCACCGGCGGGGGGCAAGAGGGCTGTGATGAAAAGAGACGCGACACGACGTGATGCACAAATGAAACCTCCCCTCCCCTCCTCCGCCGCTGCACACTGGAAAAGCCAATTTGTCCCCTCCCCTGCTGCCCCGCCCCGGTGGTTCCATGTGACGCGCCTCACGACGTGGCCACCACGTATGCGAGGAGGTATTTGCTCGTGTCACCTGGATGAAAGGAGGTACCACTACGACTTTCCGCAGGAAGCCTCTCCCAAAAATTACCAGGGGACCGCAGAGCACAGCCGACAACTATAACTACAGTATGATTGAGGGGATAGGGTATTTCGGAGAAGCTCAAACCGGAAGTGGAGAAGACGCGCAAGAAGAAGAAAAGCGGAAACAGTATGAGGGTAACCGCAGCAGAGAGTATCTCTGGTTTGAGCTTCTCCGAAATACCCTATTGTAGACTGACTGTGTACTGCAGGTGTGGGCGGGAGCGGGCCCGCTCTCTGCATGCAGGCGATAGCCAATACGCTTCGGCTTGGCGTGCGCCGAGCGGCGCTCATGGTTCGTGGGCCCATGGCTGGCTGTCCGGCCCATGGCCTGCTTACGACATAAACAGGAAACCAGGCCGAAAGCAGTGCGCGAGACGTGCTTAGGCAACCCGCAAGCCCCTGGCCGACACGTAAACAACGGTCCGCCTCGAGGTTAAGGTGGGCTCGGGCAAATGACAGTGCAGCCAGTCGGTAGTATTACCGGCAGACACACATGGAGTTTGCTGCGACTAACGTGGCTGTTACTACTGCGAATGCCTCGTTAAGCAACCCATTATTAGTATTATGTCGATTACAAAAGCCGTCCGCCATGCACAGGCACTGCGGTTGGCAGCGGAGAACAGAAGTCTAGCTTGTTCGAGAAGTTTTAGTGTGCGCGCCAGAGAGCGCGAGCGCGCGTGTGTGCGTCTGATCGTGCCACTGGTTCTATTCCAGACCTGCGGCTAACCACTTTTGGTTTCGACTTAATCCTGGCGTTGCCGCCTTGCTCCCACTGCTCGGCTCTACGTATTGGGAATCGATCCGAGGGCTGGGGCCCACGCAGGTGGCAATAAAAACAGAGCTCATATTTTATAAAATAACAATTTGGGCTTTATTTCCATCGTTCAAAAGAGATATGAAAAATAAACATGCATTTATAAATAATGGACCACTTCAAAAACAGACTTTCGAGAACAGGCTTTGTTGAATCAGGGATATTTCGTAATTTTGCGATGGGAATCGTCATAATTCTACTTCTGATTCATGTTTAAAGAATAGTTCTTGTTTTACGACATGGTTGCCTTCGGGAATAAAAAGAGGGTCTTCTTCACAATCGTCCATAGCCATAACATCTTGACAAGGAAGGAATAGGGGTTCTTCGTAAGATTCTTCTGGAGCCACATCACCAGCTGATTCACCATCGGATGCCGACAGACACAGAGACGGAATGATTCCGCGTCGCAGCTTCGGCTTTCCCTCTGAAAAACGTAATATAAAACGCATTATTATTGTTATACTCACAAACAAGCGTCGAAAGATGAAAAGTTTGCAGGTAAACAAAATTGGGAATGCCGTTGGAAAGAAAAGAAATAAACTGACCCATGATGAAGAAGTCAGTGGCAGTAAAATGGCGCGCGCAGATTCGGCTCCACCTGGTAGGACATTTCCGCAGGCCAATGGCCTCTTGCCACTCCTTACGTCTATATTCACTCCTCGGACAGCAATGAAAAGCAATTTCCGAGTCTCCAGATTCTTTGTCACAACTGGGCACGATGCACTTCTTCAAGCCCGCTGTTTCTTCGGCAGCCTTAGGTTTCCCTGGCAACCGCAGGAATAAAGATGGACGAGCCCCTGGTCTGAGTCGAATGTGACCCATGACTGGAATCATAAAGCATCACACATTGTTGATCTACAAGATCAGACACAGGACATATTCACCCCAATCTTGTTCAAATATGAAAAATAAATATGCAGGCTCCGCTTACAATTAAGTATCTGGTCGGCGCTAGTGAAATGTCGGGCACAGACGTTCATGGAGTTGCTGACTTCGCGGGTAATACCGCAACATAACCTCCACTCTTCACGGAGAAACTTGTTCTTCGGGAAGTAATACATTTTACCCTGCCTTTTCCTGCAGTTGGGAACAGAGCAGAACCGTCTGCACTTGGAGGGCATTGAGGGCTCGTCCTCGACGTCATCTGCCGCGGCCATTTTCAGACAGTGTAGCCAGCAATGAGCTGCACGGGCCGTGACGTGGCGTGCGGCCCTCCGCGCTCGCTGCTGCGGGCTGACTGCCCGGGCCGGGCGGCGCGCCAGACAGGCGGCCTCCACGGACGAGCTTCGGTGCGCGGCCACCAGATGGCGCGAGCGTGCCGCGCTGCCACAGTCTGCCCGCCGCCGCCGCAGCGTCGGGAGTGATGCGTCATTAAAAAAAAATTACACGATACAGTACTCATTCTCCTCGTAACCTAACCAAATCCAACGCACCTGGCCGATTAAATTTCGACACTATACCGTAGAAGTAAACAGATTTTTACAGCCAACATCGACGACGAATAGGATTTCATTCACTTGAGCGCCGTGGGCCCTGACAGTAACAGCAAGGCGACAGTGCTATTTTTTATTTTTTTGTGATAGGGTATTTCGGAGAAGCTCAAACTAGAGGTGGAGAGGACGCGTAAAAAGAAGAAGAGCGGAAACAGTATGAGGGTAACCGCAGCAGAGAGTATCTCTGCCACGGCGTCGGCCACGAGCCAACTCCAAATTTCTGGAGCTTAGCTCTCGCTGGCGATATGTCACGACCACTTGTTAGGGTCACACAGCGCAGTCCTCCGCTCAATCTGAAAATTTGAATCCTTCAGCCGCGCGTCGCACTGCTGCGCTGTGTGACCCTACTAAAGGGTCGTGACATAACGTCAGCGAGAGCTAAGCCTCCAGATATTTTGAGTTGGCTCGTGGCCGACGCCGTGGTGGAGACACTCTCTGCTGCGGTTACCCTCGTACTTTTTCCGCTTTTCTTCTTTTTACGCGTCTTCTCCACTTCCGGTTTGAGCTTCTCCGAAATACCCTATTAATTTTTCGAGTTTATTGTCCTCTACCTGCTCATGGAGAAGCATTCGGGTCCGAGATTCCTGCCAACTATTTTAGGACCCACGAGAGGCGTCCTTTATTTTTTCAGATGGAAACGACAAGCGCGACAGGACAGACAGCCTGGGGGCTCCCGGCGGCGGCCCGGCCCCGGGCGACGCCTTTCCATACCGCGAAATATCTGTTTCCAGTCAGTGGGCCGTGAGCATTCGCAGTCAGTCCTCGCTGGACGCTGGGCCTGGAGGCTGGAGTCTGCTGGGCCCGGAGGCTGGAGGTTGCTGGGCCCGGCGGCTGGGTCTGGAGGCTGCTGGGCCCGGAGGCTGGGTCTGGAGGCTGGAGGTTGCTGGGCCCGGCGGCTGGGTCTGGAGGCTGCTGGGCCCGGAGGCTGGGTCTGGAGGCTGGAGGTTGCTGGGCCCGGCGGCTGGGTCTGGAGGCTGCTGGGCCCGGAGGCTGGGTCTGGAGGCTGGAGGTTGCTGGGCCCGGAGGCTGGGTCTGGAGGCTGCTGGGCCCGGAGGCTGGGTCTGGAGGCTGGAGGTTGCTGGGCCCGGAGGCTGGGTCTGGAGGCTGCTGGGCCCGGAGGCTGGGTGTGGAGGCTGAGCCTCATCCGTTTGACAACACGCCCCTGCATGAAGAAAGGTGCCCTGCCGTCGCCATCCTCCCGTGCCTTTATATCCCTCCCACTTACGACGAGATCGCATCTCTGCCTGTCATCGTTGCTGTTCGGACTGCAGCGGCGGCGGGGCTGCCCTCCCTTCCCACTCACTCTGGAGGCGACCTGAAATCACCCCGGCAAGTCGGTTATCGCCCCCGTGCTCCCCCCCCCCTCCCCCCCGAGTCCCCTCCATGTACCTTCACCTTCACCAACCACACCGCCCTTCACACTGCTTGCTAACTGGTGTCCTTCCCTCGCGGAGAGGGGAGCGAACGGGTATAGGGTTATGAGTGAGAAGGGAAATTGAAGGGCTAGCAGGCGGAGAGGGGCGGGAGGAGACGGGGGGGGGGGGTGCCTGTGCGAGTTTTCTCTCCCTTTCTCTTCCCTCCCCCGTCTCACCCCCGAC